>CAKAOH010003626.1:521-15247 GCA_916701665.1 Sebastiscus tertius
AAAAAAAAAAAAAAAGACTCTGAAAAATGTTTGAAAAAAAGTCTGAAAAAGAAGTCTGGAAAAAAATAGTTTGAAAAAAAAAAAAAAGCACCAACAACAGTAATACATTACATATAATACATTACAATACAGGAAGCACTATAAAAAAAGTCATGATTAAGAGATATTAAAAATATAAATATTAATATAAATATATACATACATCAATGCCTTACATATAAGGAACTATACCAGTGCCTCCACAGCTGTGATTGGTACCATGTACGGCTAAATCTGATGTTAGACAACTGCAAGATGATGTCATTCTCAAAGTGATTAAGCCGGTATATACATTTGTACATGAGATTTCTTTATACAGTTTGAAAAGTATTTATGCCTACAGACACAAACATTTCACTTGCACTGTAACATCTTGGTCATTTTAATAATATTCTCATGGCATTATTATGCGCTTAATAACACCACCAGGTGTAAAAGAGAAACACCAAAGTCATACTCATATTTTCTTTTGGCTACCCAAACAAAATCTCTAAATCTTCACTGATTGGGTGATTACTGATTACAGTTCAAATTTATTGGCAGTGAAAACCCCAGGGCTTTCCAACCCCACGCCACCAGGCGTAACACATGACGTCACCTGAAGCGCCTGACGCTTGACCCTGGCCAACAAATATGGAAGTCACCTCCACCAGGCGTCTAATGAGGCCTCAAGCATATTAACTCCACCAGGCGTCTAATAACACCTCAAGGCATCTAATAAGGCCGGCAGGCATCTAATAGGCGTCTAATAATGCCACAAAGGGTCTAATAACGCGTTATGGCGTATAATAATACTTCAAGACGTCTAATAACGGCTCAAGGCGTCTAATAAGGCCACCAGGGGTCTAATAACACTTGTCAGCACATTGTCAGTGTGTTGTCAACGTGTCGCCCATTAAGTGCATATCAAATTTAAGCATAAAATTAACAATAAACTTACACAGTACAAAAAAAGTTTAGACACCCGGTTTCATTTAGTGGCAATAAGAAAATTTATTTTCACTATCATAAAATAAAAAAACATTGCTTTAGATAAAAATGCATTATTCAGTATTACGAATTAACACTGACATTTGTTCATACATTATTGGCATTGAGAAAAAGATTCTCTGTTTAATGACTTACAATCTTTCCAAGTGAGTTCGTGTTGGCTAATGACATCGGTTCTTTTGCACACCAATTATCATTTACAAAACAGTGAAAATAATGTCTGAGAGAAAAAAATGATACAAAGGCTCTTTGTTTGGGGGGTTACATAATACAAAAATACTGCAGATTCATTATACACGTAGTTGTTACAGAAATAGTGCTTTACAAAGAATACTTTTCTGTTGTAATTACGACGGTGGGGGAGTGGGGGGAATAGAATAGGGAAGCTTTGGATGAATGCATTACCAGCTGTAAAGAGGTTCAATTTTCCACATCAGCAGCTACATTGCTGTGGCAGACTAATAGGAAAGGCATGACAGAGCACACTATACAAAAATAGAGTATATTATAAAATATGATTTAAAAAAAAACAGGATAAAGGAATACAGGAGCACAAACATTAGCACAGTGGAGATTCTCCTCAATAAAACACTAATAAAAAGTGTTTACATTAGCAAATAGGCTAATGGCAGGGAAAGTATGTCCTATCTTATGAATGTCCATTACAGCACATGACTGCATAGCCTTGAAATGTCAAAATATCTGTTAACTGACAAACATTATGCCCCCCTACATTAACATATTCAGACATTTCAGAAACATTTTAACAGAACTTTATAAAAGACAATAAAAATTGATTAGAAATGTTTTTGCTCAGAGAAGTTGATATGTAATAAAATAGTGCAAGAAGTATGTACACAGTATACAACATTAATAAATATGCTCTGTTTTACGGATTGAGATGTTGCTGAATTAGATCTCTGTTCTCTAATCCACTGCTTTTTCTGAGAGGAATTAGGGGTCCCGTTATTTTCAATGTCTGTAATTTGAAACGCACATCCCACGTTGTCATCATCATCATCATCATCATCACAGACGGTAGAAAACACTGAGACATTCGTTGTGTTGGCAACCTACAAAGTTTGCAGCTTGCACTGGAAATGAAGGAAGGCGCATTTGTGGACAATCGTGACGTATTCAAAGTATGAATTCCAGGAACTGTTCATCACCTAACATGTCCAGGGAGAGGCAGTTGGTAGACCTGCGGCCATAGAAGGAAGGTTTGGCTTGGCAGTGCAAATGGGGGTAATAACTGTGATCAACAGGGCTCTTTGTGTCTGTCGAGGCATCTGGGAGGCCAAAGGTATAGCTGTGGGAGGAATCAGGTGGCAGTGTCGTCCCCAGGGGTGACGGAGGTGGGAACAGACGCACATCATCTAGACTGTGGCTGTGCCGATCCACGCAAACTTGTGCCCTGGATTTCAGCAACTAGAATAGAGACAGGAGGTGAAGATAAAAGCTGAAACAGTACGACAGAGAAATCCAAAAAGGAGGCAAAGGAAAGAAGATAGACGACCAACCTGTTGTAACATATCCTTGTTACGTAATTTCCCGACGTCTTTGTCACTGTCTGGGGGACGTGCTTTGTTTTCTGTAGACCAGAAGATTTTATCCGAGGTTGAGAATACAAACAATTTTGTTTTGACTAATGGGATATCCTGTAATGATCAAATTACTCATACCTGGTGAGCGACTCTCTGAGGAGAGATCTGAACAATCCACTGACACTCCTTGAAGAAGATCAGCCAACTGGAACATCTCATCAGGATCATCCACAAGAACCTCCTTTGGACTTCCAATATGGGTCTTGACCTCTGGAAAAAAAAAGTTACGTTTTAGAAATCTGATTATGAAAAATCGGAAACAATCTTTCATCTGCCGTGGCCATATTATATGTATTTAAGGTCACAATGAAACAAAAAAAGAAAATTACTTTGAACACCGTGCACTAGAGCTTGAGGTGCTGGCTACTGAAAAAACACAGATATGCATTCAAATATGAAATAGTGACATCACGTTATCTTTATTGAGCGGCGTGTTTTGAATAGTGCATAGCGTGAGGGAGCACTGTGTGTAACAGTGACATACAGCTGCTATTGTGTCTACCAACTGACTATTTCAGTTAATGAAGCATCAGTTTACTCCAAGCAACATACATTCGGATGGATAAAATGTTTCAGTTAGGGCTGTCAATTGATTAAAATATTTAATCGCATGATTGTCCAAAGTTAATCGTGATTAATCGCAAATTAATCCCACATTTTCTATCTGTTCAAAAAGTACCCTAAAGGAAAATTTGTCAAGTATTTAATACTCTTATCAACATGGGAGTGGACACATATGCTTGCTTTATGCAAATGTATGTATATATTTATTATTGGAAATCAATTAACAACACAAAACAATGACAAATATTGTCCAGAAACCCTCACAGGTACTGCATTTAGCATAACAAAATATGCTCAAATCATAACATGGCAAACTGCAGCCCAACAGGCAACAACAGCTGTCAGTGTGTCAGTGTGCTGACTTGACTATGACCTCCCCCAAACTGCATGTGATTATCATAAAGTGGGCATGTCTGTAAAGGGGAGACTCGTGGGTACCCAGAGAACCTATTTTCATTCATATATCTTGAGGTCAGAGGTCAAAGTACCCCTTGAAAATGGCCATGACAGTTTTTCCTCGCCAACATTTAGCCTAAGTTTGGAGCGTTATTTAACAAGTTTTCTAGTTTCAGATGATGCCAGTATCTTCACTACAAACAAAAAAATCGCAAGCTGCGTTAATGCGTAAAAGAAATTAGTGGTGTTAAAACGAATTTGCTTTAAGGCGTTATTATCGCGTTAACTTCGACAGCCCTAGCTTCAGTATAAATATCCTCTCACCTTCCTCTTGCCACCCCTCGTCTTCTATTTGAACCTTACTGCCTGCGTCAAACCCAGAGGTACAGGAGCTGCCACGGCTGGCTGCTGAGCTGAAACACTTCTCAGCTTGCCGTTGACCTTCCTCCTCCATGGAGGCCATCTCCGTGGAGATGCTGTGTTGACGGGCGTCAGCTTCAATTCCAGAGCTGCTGGTGGAGTGTCGGGACAGGCCAGGGCTGCTCTCACTGCCTGGGGGGTCCAAGTCCAGGTCATCACTGATGTATGACTCTCTGTACCGCTTTTTATCTAAAATGAAGAAAAGAGCATAAACTAGTTGTACTAAAGATATACCAAGGACACTAGTTGTCTTCACTAAACTGGAAACAGCCTGAAGCTGCTTGAAAATGTTGTTAACCCTTGAAAGGTTGCTGATCAATGAAAAAACTCCCAGCTTATTCATTTAGAGTACTATTATGCATTTAACTTTCAGTGGCTACAGAAGTGTTCTGCTGAGTACAAGTGGCCCCCCAGCCCAACTGCAATTATCACTGATACCAATCTTGTCCTCGTATTCTCCCTCCCCTACCTTCGCTCTCCTCCAGCTGGCGTAGGTGTCTGAGGGCAGGCTGGAGGCTGAGGTAGAGGCGATGGCTGCTGCTCAGGTGCAGGAGGAGGTGGCGAGAGCGGAACGATGACCCGGTGTAGTAAACCAGCTTCCTCGCTGACGGCAAGCCATCTGGCTGGATCTCGAATTTCTTACCCTGAATGGGACAACATATTATACATAGTGTACATAGCTAAAGCCCATTAAATAATAACAACAATTCCACCTAATCACAACAGAGAAATGGAAATGAGCAGTTGGTGCTTACCAGAAAGGTGAGACGTCCCACATTTGACCAGGGGAAGTCGTACAGCAGCTGTCGCATGTTGTCCACCTCCTATGAATACAAAACACACACACACGTAATTAAAAGAAATGGCTTAAATGAGCTTTTGTGTCTGGATGTGTAATCTACTGGGATAATATTTTAGAATTAGTAATCAATAATCAATTGTCTTTTTTGTTCACAGGAGCCATCTGGACTTGGCGAGGAGGCCAAGGGCTTCTCGAGGTATCTCACGGTCTGTTGGATCTTTAATCAGCCAGGCCTGGAGCCCTAATCCCCCCCAGATGGCCCCTGATGGACAGATCAAACAACTGACGTGCACTGGCAGACGGCTCCTATCTCCCGATGCACTGCTGTTGGTGGCGATCCCACACATTCTTCACGCGTCTAGTCAGAGGTTTTATAGGGCTACAGATACAAAGACTGAATCTTTGAGCAAACGCAGATTCACTCTCATATACGCATGTGCTGACGCATATTCCTGTGCATCAGTAACACACTCACACATGCACGTACCTGATAAACCTGCATTCCTCGCAGGGTCAGACCGAGCAATGCCGTTCCTCTCTCTTCCTTTTTGTCCTGGACAAATGAATGATGAGATGTCAGAGAGGCATGTGAGCAGTTCAGATAAGACAGCTATTCCAACGGTTGAGCCCCTCTCCTTACTACACAGGGAAACACTGGGCTAACTACAAATTAAAAGTGATAGCACATTACGTAATGGATGGGCCAGCCTTCAAAATATCACTCAGTAGATGAGCGATCTTGGAATGGCGAGGACAATAAACTGGATTAGATGGAAGGTTAGGTAACCGACGCATAATCATTTGTCCGGCACAGCTCAAATGAAGCCAAACTAACTGTATTTGTGTTGGAAAAGACAGTGCTTCAGTCAGAGGGAAGGAATACGTCTGGAATGGCCGTAGATAAAAATGTGCTGAAAACAAATTCCACTACCCGCCAGCCTAAATAATCATTTCTTATTTCAATGATATAAATCAATCATGCAAATAAACACAACCCGCAGTATTGTGCGTGCCACAAAAACTCAACTCAAGCCACTCAATTTATGAGACTGAAAATTGACTAATGACCTTTTGCAGTCTGTAAAACGTGACAGGTACATCCTCAAGTCGACATGACTCCCTGATGAAGAGCAGCATGGCATCACGAGTAGACATGCCCCACAGCTCCTGATGCACCTTGGGCCCGTGGCAGAGGAGATAGTTTACTCCACGCTTAGCTACAATCTACAGAAGGAAGAAGGGACAGACATGGATTAGGACCTCAAAATGTAAAACATTCAAATCAGGGCTGGCAACGTTAATGTGATAACGCGTTAACGCAAAATCGTTTTAACGCCACAATTTCTTTAACGCTATGAAGTCACGTTAAATTTTGACGAGAAAAAACTGTCATGGATATTTTCAAAGGGGTCTCTTGACCTCAAGATATGTGAATGAAAATGGGTTCTATGGGTACCCATGAGTCTCTTACAGACATGCACACTATATGATAATCACATGCAGTTTTGGGGCAAGTCATAGTCAAGTCAGCACACTGACAGCTGGGCTGCAGTTTGCCATGTTATGATTTGAGCATATTTTTTATGCTAAATGCAGTACCTGTGAGGGTTTCTGGACAATATGTGGCATTGTTTTGTGTTGTTAAAGCTGCAGTAGGCAGAATATTTTTGGCATCATTGGGCAAAAATTCCATAATAACCTTTCAGCATATTGTAATTCAAGTGTTCTGAGAGATAACTAGATTTCTGCACCTCCTCATGCCTCTGTTTTCTAGCCCGTGAGGGGAGACTTTGACCAATCACAGGTCATTTCATTGAGAGAGCGTTCCTATTGGCTGGGCTCCGGTCATGTGACCGGAACTTGGCGTTCCTTCAACAGATTTTTCAATGGCGGCCGAGTCACAAACTTTCTGATTTTATAACTAGACTGTACACTACAAGATGATTCTGAAAACATTTGAGGTGAGAAATAGGCATTACGGTAACAGAATATTGATTAATATTTGATCAGCGTTGCCTAGTTAGACCGTTTGGTCGGAGTTCGCAAGTGATTGACAGCTGGCTCTCATAGACAGCAGACCTCAGATCAGCTCTGACTGCTTGTTTTCCCCCAGGTCTGTGAAATCTTGCAGACGCCGTTAGGAGCACCGGAGGACACAGAGGCTACCTGTTTCCTGTTTCATGTACTACTGTCACAATATAGCGACTGTTTTATAAAAATATGTTTTTTTTAAATCATATTTGCTCCAATCTCGCCTACTTTTATATTTGCATATTTGCCGACTCCCATTGTGATAAGAGTATTAAACACTTGACAAATCTCCCTTTAAGGTACATTCTGAACAGAAAAAAATTGTGATTAATCTTGATTAAATATTTTAATTGATTGACAGCCCTAATTAGAATCTCTTAGACATAACATTCTCGGACCATAGGATATCATAAGCCACCCCTGCCACGAAAAATACTCAACTCCCCACCCCACCCCCTCTCTCTCTAACCCGTCCTCTTTAAATACAAACAAACAAACACTCTACACCCCCCCACACTGCATACATACAAACACACACAACTGTACACACACACACACACACACACACACACACACACTGGAACCTTACACAACAGACTGCCCTGCACTGTGAATAACACCACCCTCCCTCCACCAACATCTCTTAATTATTTGTCTCTTTTTGTTTGTTTTGTTAGAATTGGCTTGTCCCGTTCATTTTGTCATGACTTCCGATGTATTTTATTTATTTATTTTTCTCTTTTGTTTGTTTCTGTTTGTCTTGTCAAATTTCCACTGTTTTGTCATGCTTCACTAAATAAAAAAAAAATAAATAAAAAAATCTCTTAGAGACAAATTTATTTCAATTTTGAACTGAACATGCAGTTAGATTCAAAGTTGTTTTTTTTCCAATTGCTGCTGTCACATGGTAACACCTACCCAAGGGGGAAAGTACTCCTTGGGTTCAAAGTAAGGAGTGACCTCCATATCCTCCCTGGGCAGCGGGTGGTCACCGAGGTCAGCCTGCAAGGCGTAAGCTGCCAGCTGGAAGTACACCTCCTCCTGTTGACGGCATTCAGAGCGAAGCACCCGCTCCCGCAAGTCAGAGTAGTATAGATGCCGTGCCTTGCGTTCACTGGTACCGCACACCAAAAGAAAAAAAAAAAGTAAGTCAGAAAGGAGGACAAAGACGGATGAAAAACAAGCAAGCTTGTCCAGAAGTGAAGAAGATGCATATATAAAAAGGACATACCAAATGAGTCTACCGTTTTCTATGTAGTACTGCACTTTGAGGAAGAGCACTAGAGGCAAAGGTCTCTTCTGTAATCCCTGTATGCAGAAAGAGACATGTATGTTAGAGAAGGCCTGTGTGCATCTTTTTGTCATGCAAAATGGAAAAAGTTGGGGCATGTAGGCCACTGAGCTGTGCCTCCCAATTAACTGACATGTACAATAGTTTGGAGAGTGGGTCAGCAACAGCAAAATGCTCCTAATTTACTCTATCAAAAACCTTCTACTCTTTGCAACAGGTTGCCTTACCTTTACTGAATCTTGCCTCCAGTCCTTAGGAAAGTACTTAGTCAGTTTCTCCTCCATGTCTAAAAATATGTGCTCATTGTCTGGGATGGAGAGAAGACAAATCGGGAAACAAGCAGACGGTTAGCAAGCAAACAAAACAATAATGTAACCAAGCGTGAAATGTGGCCAACAATGGGATTCATTTGGGTTAAAGAAAAAAAAAAGCCCTTGTTCTTCCTTTTGTGAATGAGGCTACCAGGAAGCTAATGACAACAATGCTAATGTTAATGTATCCGTTTTATAATTTCAGTGGTAGTATGGCAGCTAGGGCTGTCCCGAATACCATTTTTTGGACTTCGGAGCTTCGGTGAGAAATATTCGAAGGTAATCGGAGCTTCTCGGAGCATGGCGGCGTGGCAGGCTGACATGTTCTTCTTTCTTTCTTTCTTTCTTTCTGTCTTTCTGTCTGTCTGTCTGTCTGTATCTCCCCCAATTCAGTGCCCCTGCCGCACAACTGTACACATATGCACCTCTACATACAACAAACATCTGTCTGAGAATAACTAATAATCAATGTTGAATAATGAATAATGTTGTTGGATTTATACACTATTATTACATTCATTACACTGCTTTTAACATTCTGTAAGTATGTTAAGGAATGGGTAGATGCATTCAACGTAGCACAGCTTTTATCTTGATGTCTAGCTTTTCATCTGTCCTGCAATCTCCTGAATCCCCCCTTTACAAACGTTAATGTTGTTTTTATCAAAAACTAATCGGATTCTGTTTCAGTAGGGGGGGTAAAAAGCTGTTTGCAACCTGTTGCTGAGAATGAGGATGTTGTATCACTCCCAGCCTGGCCCTATGAGTCATGACATTTCTATTTGATCATCCTTATCTCTTTTGTTCCAACTTTGTGTAGTCAAATCATGCTGTTTCACAATGCGTTCCTTTAACCATCCATCTCCTCCTTTCAGCCCGTTCCTACTCTGACTCATTACGACTCCTTCACCCCTCATCCTTCACCAAAGTCTTTGAGTAAGAGTTGAGTAAGGCGGCCTGTGTCATGACGAGTCCCCCCCTACCTCTTTTCCCCTCCACTCCCACCCTCCCTCCTCTTCCCATCATCAATCCGTCCCTCCCCTCAGTGAAGAGGAGGAATGCAAGGGTGCATTCCAGGCTTAATGAAGTTAATATTGCAGGAATCCAGGCCTAAGTGATCGCTGAACCAACACCACAAAAACAAAAGGCTGCTTGTTCAAGTGGTGAGCCACACAAGATTACCAAGGCATTTCAAACGTATTTGTGAACGAGAACAAGAGAAAGAGAACATAAAAAACACAAGGAAACAGAAAGTTCAGAACTTTGCTCGGTGGCTAAAGTGGATTACGCCATTCAATTATGCAGACTGGGAGGGCAAAATTAAATGTTTTGGCTTTAGTAAAATAGCTTGTTGGCTGAAAACACTTTCCACAATATTGCATAGAGGCGCCACTAAAAGAGTGGCACCGCAAAGCCCTGCTGTAAATCGTGTTTGCTCTTGTTTACAATTTAACTGATTGTTTATTCTGAGATGTGGTACGGAACCTCTATATGCATGAACTGATCAACAAAACTTCCGCTGTGTATTCTAGTGTGAACAGTCCTTTCAGGTTCAGAGGCAGAGGGGTCAACGAGGAGTGAACTTACCTCTCACCACTGTGAGACTAAAGAAGTGCAGCTCTTTGATTCCAAGAAGCTCCGCCACTCGGTTAAAAACATCCTGCCCTGTGGACTTTGGCTGGAGCAGGTGAAAAGACAAAGAAGTCAGTATTCAATATTCACTCACAAACTATGTGGTGCAGCCAAAACATTGTAATGAGAAACAGAACCATTAAGACCTCTTTCTGACAGACAGTCAAAGAGGGCAGCTTGAGACATGTTTTCACACCCACCCCGACAGTGACATCCAGCTGGTCTTTGTTGGGGAGGAGAACACAAATGGTTCGCTCCTGCTTTATCGAGGTGGACATGATGTCTCGTGTATGTCGGTGATAAGTACTCGCTCGGTTCAATTGCCTCAGTCTTCTCTTGCTTCGTCTATCCTTCACTTGTTATCTGTTCCAAGGCAGTTCGTCCATATTGCAGCTGAAAAGATAGATGACATCATGGGTGAGATAAGCAAAAGACATTAAAAAACAAGATCCAACTACGGTTCAGTGTGAACGATGAAGACAGCAGAATGGAATTTAAAAACAGATCTAGGCTCGGCTGTGTAATGTGCAACCTTCTGCACTCATATTACATTAACATGCTGTTAATCAGTCAAAGCAAAAACAATCCCATACTCAGTAGGGGTGTAAGACAATATTGATACATGAATATCGCAATATTATGTTTTGCGATACTGTATTGATTCTCCAAAACGCTGTATAAATACATTTTTTTATTAACCTCTTGAGCCAATTGTATTCATGTGTGATGATGTTAGTCCCCATAGTAGTCATTTCACATAGTGAAACTCTGTTTACTCAGATTTTATACATATGGTGGTGTGTTTTTATACAACAGACAGTTTTCCTAAAATTAGATTAGAAAAAAATCACAAACTATCGCCTTGCTTATAAAATCGCAATATATTGAATCATTACCCCTGCATCATGATACGTATCATATCGCCAGATTCTTGACAATACACAGCCCTAATACTCAGACATAAGTACATGGCTGTCTCCCATTATCCCGCCAAAACCAGGATTAATTCAGCGTGCCTCGTCCCTTCTGAGGCAAAATGATTTACCAACACAATAATCTTCCAGATGGATCATCCAAAAAACTGAGTCAAAAACATGACGCAAGTTGGTCTTCCTTAAAAAGCATCTTGACCCAGTTGAAAAACAGAGATCTAGATGGGCAAATTTTCTGATCTTATCATACTGTAATCCTAATGATGGTCATTAACTGGAAACAATCTCTATTCCAACAGTAACTGCAGCAACACAAAATGATTAAAAAGGACTTTTTATAGGTTATTGCAGATTCTGTTTAATGTACCAAAACAAATGGTCATGATGGACAGTGACAGTCTACTTGCAACCAAGGCTCCTCTGAAGCTCGCCCCCCCTATGCTGACCTGAAGCCCCCACTGGTACGAGGCTCATCTGATTAGCGTCTCAGAATCAATTAATCAGGTTAATTACTGCCGCGCGCCTAAACTGATCCCCTTAAATCCTGCACTTGATGATAACCAGTAAAAAAAAGAAAAGAAAAGAAAAAAACAAATGCTGCTAACTGAAGCAGTCTGCTCTTGTGCCAATTTCCTTCAAGTAAAAAAGTTGAAATTACCAGCATGGTAGAGATTCTCGTACAAAAACGACTGTTTCTTTGCATCATACTTGTGTCTTTTTAACTCTTCATGAGTCTGGTATTCACATAGATGAAAAATATGTTAACATATGTTTAAAAGCACTAGCAATAGGCCTCACTGTTGAGATAAATCACGTATATATATATAACAATATAAAGGTGTTGCCAGTGTAAGAAACAAGTTGTGGGAACTATTACTATATGTTCTTGGCTCAGAGAGTGAAACATTTGTTGTACCAAATATGATTTATGGACAAGTTCAAACACAGCCTCACTCACACCTGTGTGTCAGAGCAAACAGACATAAAAAACCTGAAATTCCAGTAGCTAGAACATCTGAGTGCATTATGAGTCAAACTTTATTGTACATTTACACACAAAAGCAAATGTACAGGAGCTCAACAGACCCAAGTATATTTCCACACTGACATTAATAAATTAATACTTCTTACAGCATTATTTTTAATCATAATCTACTTTGAGTCTTGGAGTGCTTCTTCAATATAATTTATGCTCATTATGAAAGTGTGGTACCTCTGTACTCTGGTATAACATAATGTGAGCTATACTGCTAAATACACTGGATTATTTTGCTTTTTTGGTTTGAGATATTAGAAGAAGAGGTTGCAGCGTATGGGAGTAATTTATGAGCGATTCATGTGTGAAGCAATGAGAGTGAAAAATAGAAACAGATTTCTAAGGAGAAAAAAATGCTTTGTTTTAGGAATTTGGACGGGCTTGTGGGTGTTTTTTGCATCTGCTTGCTGAAATCTGTTTTAATGTACACTACGTATGCACCAATCCAACTTTTTCAGTCCCGATAGCGATAGCGATAACTGGGCTTTAGGCATCGGCCGATACCGAGTACCGATCCAATACCAGTGTTAAATTAATAAGCTGTATGCCTCACTGTGTGGAAGTGAAGTGGATCATTCTTTTATGCGTAAAGAAACATCAGGCTTGACTTAAACATTGCTTTCCTAACTTTGTTAAACTAAAATGTGACAATAAATACATAGATATACATTTACTGAATTGTTATTTATCATTAGAATAATAAATCATACACCAACAACTTGGTAAAAACAAATCTTCAAAATTAACAGGAATTACAATTCAAGTCTATGATGTATATTGTATATAAACATAGAACTGAACTGAATAGATTGGCCTCATTGTCACCGATATCCAATCCAGCTATTTGAGTCAGTATCGGCTCGATATCTGATCTGGTGTCGGTGCATCCTTATTTTGCATTTCAATTACTAAAATACTTTTGTTTAACAAATAAATATAAGCCTGTTAGACATCTGAACTATACTTGCAATGCAATGTTTGCCGAATTAGTATTTGATTTGTTTATGTTGAAGACTATTTCCACACTTGACTTAAATGCAATATAAATTTACTTAAGAACTCAGTTGGGGAAAAACATACAATAGACAATAAGTTTGAATGAACCCTGATATTCAAATAAAAAACCCTCTATCAAATGGAATATATTTACGTTAGATTTTTTTTTTTTTAAACAAGTGTATATATTGAGTTTTCAACATATCTCCTCCAATATTTCAACAAACAAACAAAACATTGGGACAAACAAACAAGTAAGGTGCACTTAAGAACATTCACATCAAGGCGCTATCTAATTATACTATGTTTTGACAGGGCAATACATACATTACTAAGTACGAAAGAGAAATAAATTAAAAAAAGACCTGTGTAAATATAAGTAAATCAATAAAAAAAATAATGAACATAAATTATGATATCAGAAAATATTCAAAGCAAACAGGCTTCTCCAGAAACTCCATAAAAGATCTCCATATTTTCTCAAAGGTAGAGTATTTTCCCTTAAGTCAGTTTAAAGTTTTTCAAGAGCAAGAGAGTGTGATAGACCCTAAATGTATTTACGTTATCAATGTGTTATCAATAACACAGAACAAACATGAGTTTACTTAAAAGAATAAGCAGTAGTAGTTATCAATGCTGCCATATTTGAGTGCATCAAAACATACCTGCAATATTTAAAGGTCCCATATTGTAAAAAGGGAGATTTTCATGTCTTTTATATCATAAAGCAGGTTAAAGTGATATATAAATACTGTGAAAGTATCAAAACACTCAATCCATGGAGAAACACACACAGCCCGTATTCAGAAACTGTGCATTTGAAACAAGCCGTTGGGATTTCTCTCCATTTGTGAGGTCACAAATCTACAATATTTAGAGCAGTTCACAGTTTTAAACGTAAACATACTGAATGTGTCCCCGTTTATATCCTGGTTGCAGTGTATGTGAATATATGACATCGGCTGAAAGGATGTAAACATGGACCCAAGCTGTTTCCTAGCAACGCACTTCCGTTGAAATGCGCTGAAAACGGAGTGTTTCAGACAGAGCGTGAATACAGGTATATTCAGACAGACTATATGAGAAAAATAATGAGTTTTTTTTAACATTAAAGCATGTAAACATGTTCTAGTAGAAACCCAAAATACAAACATGAACCTGAAAATGAGCATGATATGTCCCCTTTAAGTCAAACAGCTGGTATGAAAAGTACTGAGTAACTAATTAATGAGGTTTAGGCTATACTAATATTAATCAAAACTACACTAGTCTTCACCTCCATAACAAGTTTACTATGAGCCCAAACAGTGTTGGCTGACATCCCCCTTGTTGCTGACACAGGGTGAAACCTGGCATCACATGAGAGCAGCCATCTGTATGCCTTAATTCCCCTCCAAGACTGTCATAATCCCTGCTGGCTGTTGGAAAAAACATCCCCTGTGCACTGTGCAAGCTCTCTGAAGTGTCAGGGATACCTACACAGCCTGCTAAAATCGTAAAAGGAATAAGATAAGAGCAGGTATTGAAAACAATAGCTTTGGAGGAGCAGCAGCAGTGCATTTCTTAGGGTTGACTCAGAGCCCTGACATTTAAAAGTTATACTACCAAAGGTTCAATGATTATATTTAGAGAACCAAACCTTTCTAACATAATAATAACCAACTTTATAATATGCATATTTA
>CAKAOH010003628.1:0-29292 GCA_916701665.1 Sebastiscus tertius
TGGTGGTGTTTCTATCAATCCGTAGCATTTCCTTGCGTTGAACATAGGGGGTGTATTCCGAATACTATACCGATTTAGGGACACAAAAGAAAAAACAGTGTGGAAACGAGAAGTTAAGGTTGCCCCGAATACCATTTTTTGGACTCCGGAGCTTCAGCTTCAGCTCAAAGTCACATCTGCGGGCCCTTTCAATCTAAACAGCGGCATTTTGAGGCTGCTGTCTCCGTGTATTACGCACCGCCTCTCTGGCAGAGCCCAGCTGCAAACTAATGCAGCCTGTGGAGGCTCCCGCTCAGCCCTTTCACCCTGATCCTCAAATGAGTTGCAGCGGCTCTGGCTCAGCTCATCTCCGTGACATGACTCGGGAAGGACACAGCCAGACATTTCTTCGTTCTCAGCTGAGATGGACGGCGTAGCGTTGGAATATGCGTCGCAATATGCGTCGCAATATGCATCGCAATATGCATCGCAATATGCGTCTTTTGGTTTAATTACAAGCGTTAATTTTCAAGGATTCTATTATTATACGGTATTGTTGTTTATGTTTGTATTTGTTATTGAATAAAAAGCATTTTCCAAAAGGTTTGGTGTGTTTTATGCATGCTTGTAATCCCGAGGGGGTTCAAAAACAACAAAAACGAATATCCAAATACCAAAATTGATAACCCGATAGTTGAATATTTGGGTCTAGCCGTGGTGCGTCTGTGAGAAGCAAAAGAACAAGACATCACGTCTGTCAGTTTGTGTGGATGCTAGGTCTTCATTTACAATCTACTTTTATGCCAGATGTGTCTTTGTAACCCACAATCTCTGCCCTGGGATCAGATTTGCCAACCCTCTTATCCTCACCTCAGCCATTAGAGTTTCTGCAGAAACACTGACCTCTAACCCATAGCTGCTTTCTTTTCTTTTCACAAAACTACTTCTCTTCTGTTATTTTTCGGTCTAAGCCAAAAGAGAAAAATGCCGACAGCAGGTTAAGATAATTGTAACAGAAGCGAGCCAGAATGCAGGTCGCGAGAGCTTACCCTCCATATTTCACCGCTATGGCGCTACAGCGGGACCGTATGTATGCTTGCCACATTGATATGCAGCGTTAATTGATTTAAAAACAGAATGCGTAAGACCAGTGGGAGCTTGAGATTTGTGACCTCTCGGAGAGAGCGAGAAAAGCTAGAGGGGAAAGGGAGGGATGGAAGGATACAGGAAGTGACAGAGATAATCAGAAAAGACAGAAAAGCGCAGACAGAAGGACAGCAGCGGGCAGCGTCTTGAGGGGCAGGGCGTTGTTGTGATTACAGCTGCTAAGTTAAGTGTTCCTGTCAGGGGAGAGGTCTGCCTCGCCACTCAGGAGCCGCGCTGAAGAGATGTCACGACCGCTAATTTACTGGTGCTCGACGTTTTACAAATTTCCACTGTTCTTGTGACATTAGTCTCACTAATGTCTATCCAAGGCCAAGCATGGATAAAAAAAAAAAACTGCTAAAATTGCTGAAGGGGATTTGAGATTCAAGAGTCTATATTTGCAGTTTGACCTTCATAGAGGCCGACAAAAGATTTCAAGTGCACATTGTGTATAGGAATTGACACAGGGGTGCTTTCCCTTCTGCCTTTGAAATACAGCAGCTGACAAACTGTAACCCTGCCAGCTGAATATATTATATATATCACAACATGAATCACAGTGTTGGTGTTTCCAGAATTTTAACAGTGTTTCCCTCCCTTGTAAAATGGCTCCATATAAATACAGTAATTCCAATTAAACCCTTGCATCTTTGGCCTGTTAGAAGAAGGGTCAATAAATTTTGACACGCATTGGTTAATGGATCGCGACAGTCTATTCGATGAAGGACTAAAAAGACTAAAAAGCCGGACCGAGCCGGCGACGAGCCCCGTCTAATTATCCATTTCCAATTCTACCTGCTCGTCTCATTTCAATGTATCGCAGGCAGTCCCCCGAAATAATTGCTTTTTTGCAATCTACAAGTTCATTTGCACACATTTTATTGATCAAAATGAGTCAGGAAAAAGAAAACAATCTAAACCTAAATTAAAAGCTTCATTAAATGTGAAAATTGGTCGGGGAATTGCGAACATCTGTTTCTGGCGCCCTGCGTCATAAACTCCAAGGTTAAACCAAACACCAATTTACGGCTCGCGGGCTCGCTAGTCGGAGCCGTGAAGCACCTTCACAAACACGGCGCGAGTCAACAAGGCTTCAAACGGTTTTTCGAGAGAGAGATGCGAGGGCGGAGGGAGGGGTGGGTGGGGGGGGGGTTACGACTGAAAGCTCTTCCTGCCTCGTGTTTAGTAGGCCTGGTGAGTACTGCAAACCGAGAGGAGAAACCTGACACACTTTTAACCAATTTCAGTGCACAACAGTAGAGATGCTGCTGCAGTATAGTAGTTGGAGATCAGTACAGCATGTTCTCTCCAAAGAATCCGCTGTAGGCAGTATTACAGGTTTTTTAGAAGCGGCCATCTCACTGCTGCTTTAGGTGCACCTCCGTTCCCTGCGACTTTGGAGCAGCTTTGAAGCGAATTGGCTCTGTTGGCGAGTTGTATTTTAACAACCCCTTTGCTTGAGTGTTTGCTGCCTTGTTTACGACTGCTGGCATCCGAAAGTGCTCCGGTATACAAACAGAGGGCAGAGGCCTATGTGTTTCATTCCAGCATGGCCCCGCATAAGGGGAGGTCACAAGGAATAGAGAGCTGAGAGTATTGATTTAATACCTAACACCTCCCTGGCTCGGATTTACTTCTGAGCTCGAGTTGCCAGCCGAACAGATCTGCTTTGATTTAGCCTCTCAAAGATAGCCTTGACAGGTTCCATATCTGGAAGAGAGAGGAAAAACATCCGCCTGTGCACAGTGCACCAGCTGAGGCTGTCTGTGCTTACCTTTAGGATGTCCCGGGTCGCTGAACTCGTACTTCCCCATCCCGACTGTCCGCAGCATTTGCAGCCCATTAGGACCATCCTGACTGTCTCCGTGCGCCGCCGCTGCTGCAGCCACCGCCGCCGCTTGTCCGTTTGTCAGAGGCAAGGCGGGGTGCTGCATGAGGCCGGGGTGAGAGGTTAAGTGGCCGTTGCCCATCACGCTGTGAGGGTTCGGATGAACCACGTGGTTGGCTTGGGCGGCGAGGGCGGACGGCGCGACCGTGGGTTGACCGTGGTACGGAGGCTGGCTGGGCATGCTCAGCACCATGGAGGGCGGCTGCTGGGTCGACTGCGGCGTCAGCTGGAAGTGAGCCGTCATGAGCGGGTGTTGCGGGGGCACTGGTGCCTGGATGGAGGGGGTTACTCCTATGATGGGCGACTGCGCGGTCACACTGTGGCTGAAGGCGGGCGGCTGTGGGAGGGCGTAGGTGTGGGGCAGGAGGCTGGGCTGGCTCACTGCTGCTACTGGTCCAGTCCAGGTAGGACCTACAGTGAAAAAAGAAAGAGATTCATCAACTGGATATCCAGCTTTTATACCATAAAACCATGTGGAAGTTGAGGTAAATGTATTTCTATACTGCAGAAGTCGTCGACAGAGCCGAAAACAAGGGCAGATTGAATTTAAGTCTGGTATTAGATGATCAAATAGAGACAGAAAACAGCATGAGAAGACAGACTCCAGCTTGAGCCTGTTCCTCTCCACACCACAACTGTCAGCGTGCCGCTCCGCTTCAGTCCAAGTTTGCTTTTGACTCAAGACTTAATATCAAACCGAAAATATCCGACGCGGTGCACAGATCTGCGCCCAAGATTAACATCATAATAAGATTAAGAGACTTTTGCTACAAGATGAACAAATGCGTCTCTGAATGTGAAAGCATACATGCTCGGTGCGTGCAGGCAGTCGACACCATTATCTGTGTAGGAGTCTGTGTTTACCCAGACACACGGAGCCAATCATTTCTCTACCCTGAGGCGTTAGATGCTGAGGGTGTGCTGGGAAGAGGCAGCCATATTGGCCCTGATCGCTCCCTCCCTCCCTCCCTTCATTCATTGGCTCCTACTCCCTCATCTCTAGCTCCTCCCGCCGTGGTCTAAGCTCCAAAAATAGCCGACCACTCTGCCAAGGGGCCAAAGGCTAAATCACAGCATGCAAAAAGCTACGAAAAAAGCCCACATTATTCATGATACTGGCCCTTGCTGATATAATAGTCCGGGCTGAGGAGGATGGAGAGGGAGGGAGAGATAAAGGCAGACAGTGAGAAGAGAAGAGGACGGTGGGAACAGAAGACTCCAGAGGCCAGTTCCATCCATAATTCACACGTCATTTAGTTAATCGGCACCAACACTATATTTAAAGAGGACCTATTACGCTCATTTTCAGGTGCATACTTGTATTTTGGGTTTCTACTTTAAGGTTCAAAAACACTTTATTTTTCTCATACCGGCTGTGCTGCAGCACCTCTTTTCACCCTCTGTCTGAAACGCTCTGTTTGAGCTCCTGCCCTCCCCCACCTCCCCTCCCAAAAAGCTCAGTCTGCTCTGATTGGTCAACCGAAACAAACTCTACAGACTCAGCTCCAGCTCCGCTCTAACTAGCTCCGTTTGAGCTCCTTTGTTTGAGGGCGTGCCAAACTAGCCATTATGCAAATGTGTTACTTAGTGACATCACCACGTTACGGAAAAAAAGGCGGGACTTCAACGAGGCATTTCGGGCAGTTCAGGAGCAGTGTTTCTGTGGGGGAGAGTAACTCCCTTTGGAGTGGACTTTGGGCTTTGTAACTTTGCAGACCTTTTACATGCACAAAAAAACGATGTAACACACTAACAGATAAGGAAAGAGCACAAAAGCATAAAAGGTCCTCTTTAATTTCCCTTATTTTGTAGCTCATCTTGATAAAGGATTCTAATCAAATGGGTTAGCGTAATAATTCCACATCTTATAAAGTTTTTAATGCAGTGATGGCACTGATAAGAATTTGACATATCTGTCCTCGGATTCTATGCTCTTGTCCTTAGCTATTTCTTCAATCTTTTGCCAGCAAAATATATAATTAATTAAGCAAAGAATTTCATTATCATGACCCAACACTGACCTACGTTCATCAGCTTTAACAAAATGAAGCAGCTGCATTAATATTAAATGTAATGTATAAATATACTTGTATCTCAGAATTACAATTTTCAAAAGTTCCCTTTTAAAAAAACTCCACTTATAATTTGCTTAAGTCTAAATCATGGCATTAAAACGAGAACTATTTCCGTACAAAGAAACTAAAAGTTGAAACAAAACTTCTTTTTTTTTTTTTTTTTCAAAGACAAACTTTCTTTAACAGACACACAACAGTGAAGTTTCTGCTGAAAGGAGCCGTTGATTAATTCTGCCACAGTTGGCAGAGAACTCTCTGGCAACACAGTTCAGTGAAGTGTGGAGAGGAGCTGGCTTCGTTGCAAACGCCAGTCACAGTTTGAAATAGCGCACACGCGCAAATCAATATGCAACACTATGCTTCGGATTTGAGTGTCATATGCGACAGTGTGCCGGGTCTGTGACATCTCACTCTCCTCGCGCTTTACTCCAAGCTGTGGTGTGGGTGTGGGAGCTGTGGTGGTGGTGGGAGTGGGGGGGAGGGGGGAAGCAGCGTCCGCTTACACACAATAATAAGACCTCCAGAACTTCATGGTCAATTCATCCAGACCCTCAGAGCACAGCGGGATGCTGTGGTCACACAGCAGGGGGGCGCACCGCCACGGAGCTCCATATTCTATACAACTGCATCCTTCCATCGTAACACTACCTACAGTGGTTTCTGGTACAGAAACATCCCTCTTGGGTAACAGATCAAACTGATGAATGTGAATCCACGATCTATATCTAAGATATGCAAATTCTAATTAGGAGGCAAGTCGTACAGGCAGTAGCAGGGTGCTGAAACATGTTTTTGAGCATGACGCTTTGCTACCGCAGAGTAGCAGCTGTCCACAATCTGGATTTTGTTGAGCTTGGAATTTCCAGTGGAACGAGCTCTGTGCCAGTATTATTCTTAAATGAGACACATTTGTGATGAGCAGGAGGCAGAGGCCAGCAGAGCAATGGAAGGAAATTAACTGCTCTAGGGCAGAGCCATTCTGGGTGAGTTCATTACAATAAGAGTAAAAAAACTTGGCTTAACTCTTTAATGTCGGGGTCTGAGCACTGCGTTGCGGCACCACTGTTGTTCTGCACACGTCGGGGGGGAAAGGGCGTGAATAGAATAAGGTCGGCATCTAAATTAGACCTGGTGGAGATCATTTGGAGGACGTTGCTGCATAGGTTTAATTTAGACTAAATCAACGTTGGTTAGTGACACAATAACATTAACAAGGACAATAAAAAGAGCAGCAGAGTGAAGGTGGTGGGGGACTTGTGAAGGTGCACTATACATTTCTCTCTTTTGTTCAACTTCTTGATATCACACTGACATTTCTATAATTATACCGTATGTGAATCTGAGCTCATGTAAGGATGGTGTTTGTGGATGTTAATTATGCATGATTGTGTATGTAAAGTATGCATGTTGAGGAGGCAAGCATGTATTTTATGTAGGGCAAGGCAGCCAAGATGTCTCATTAGCATTGGATGCTAGCTGTGGCCAGAGCGAGCTCGGGGTGCAGCACACAAGTGTGTGTGTGTGTGTGTGTGTGAGTGGTCCGTGTGCATTCATACATCTGCTGTGTGCAAGGCGTACCAGAGATGATGAGAAACTTACATCAGGTGGAACCAGTGCATGTGTCTGTCAGTGCGTATGCGTGTGTGTGTATGTAGATGCTGTCTGTCTGTGTGTGTGTGTGTGTGTGTGTGTGTGTGTGTGTGAGTGTGTGTGTGATTCATTACCGGTGGGCTCGCTGTCTCGATGTTGCTTGGCAGGGGGCTCATCTGTATCCCAGGGTGTGAGCTGGTTGATGGGCGTCTGCCCCCACCTCACTCCCGGAGCCAGCAGCAGTCCTGGTGTCTGGTTGTCTCCAGGAGACAGACCGGAGACCTGCAGCACAGCAGTGAAAAACAACATCACCCATTAGCGTCATATGAGAAAAATACCCCAAAGAAACCACTCTACGCTGCCTGATCTTTAGATTGCATACTTGTTTGTAAATTACCCTAACAACAATTCTGTCAACAGCTATGGTTTGAATATAATACTTCATTTTATAATGAAAAAATGCAACAAATCACAATTCTTTAAAAGGCCCTGAAGTGAGCCGTGATGATGGATCATGGCATATAATTAGCAGTGAGTGAGCGCTGATTACAGCCTATATATAATGGGATCAAGGGCAAAAAAAAGAAAGTCTTGTTCAGCGGCCTCAAGAGTCTTTGCAGAAAGACCAGGATTTCTCTTTTTATACACTAACAACAATTAACTTTCTAGTGTGGGCTACATTCATATTCAGATCCTCCCCCCACCCCCCGAGACTTTGTATATCTTAATTTTGCAATGAATTAAACATTGTGTTCAGTCAAGTGAGATAATAGAATTCTGAACACAAATACGACAAATAGAGTAAATAGAAAGAAGTCCTTTTTTTTTGGCGGGGATGGGAGAAAAGAAAAAATGCAATTTCAAAAAAGAAAATGAAAAGCTAGGTGACAATGTGTGTATGGGGGTAAATCCAATGCAACTTCACCAAACCAAACTAAGAGTTCCCTAAGCCTTTCTTTGCACCCACAACTTTAATATTTCTGCTCTGGTAGGGGGGTAAGAAATGTTATCAGGCGAGCCCAGGCTGATGAAAACGCCGGGTCAATCACCACTGGACCCCTGAGCAATATTCGCCTCTCCCCGTCTGCAGCTTGGACGCTCCGTCTAACAACCGGGCAGGGAGAGCCTGATTCCCCTGCTCGCCCCAGCCAGCCTCGTGAGTTAATAGAAAAGACCTGGTCACCAGAGCTCCCTCCTGTGTCCTCCTGGCTGATCCCTCCATCCCCTCCCTCCATCCCTCAATTCCATTATCCCCCCTGACCCGGCCGGCGTCCACTTTATCAAGCACGCCATCGTGCATTCCAACATCTGTGTTGACAAAGCGCCAACTGCCTGCCCACACCGTGACAAAACAAAAAATGCAATCCAAACAATTCACAGTGAATTAATGCGCAGCTTTACATATCGGATCGATCGGGAAAATCCCCCCCCCTCCTTTGTTTCAGGATGGATTTACCGCAGCGTTACGGGGGCCTTTAACACTTAAAGACATTACATGGTGTTGACGCAGCGCAACATCTGTTTCGTAATAAACAACCTCACAAGAGTAGACAAGTGCAATGAGTGTCACTTACTTGATAAATTCATACTGAAAGTTATCTGACAGTTTGTAAGTGCTGGGGGCAAAAGGAGAAAGCGAAAAAAAACAAAACAGAGAAAGAGAAACATCTCAAGGCAAAGTAGAAAACAGAGTGATGGAGTGAGAGAATGAAGCTGGGTTTAGGGGGAGACAGGCTGTCAGGTCTTTTTGTCCAGCTCAACCTGTCGACTTCAGACAAGAGAAAACTGAAATGGTTTACTCAGAGAATGCCCTAAGCGCTCAATTCCATCTGAGAGCCCTGGAGACTCTAGGAGTGAGAATTCGGACCGTTTTCAAGGTGAGGAGTTGTTTTCTATAGCCCACTATTTGTTTTAATGAGAGTTTTTCCCTCCTTCGCTCTGTGTGCTTTTACTGTATTCCTCTCCAGCCATGCTTTACCTTCCCCTATACACAGGCAGCTCCTCATTAACTCGCAGCATTGACTCGTACTTTCCTTTAGCCCTGCTGCACCTGCCTCATAATATTCTCTCATTAATACTCCCACCCATTTACCCAAAACAGAGAAGAAGAAAAAAACAGGAAAACTCTCTTCTGCTGTCACAGTTTTAGTGCACCAGGAAAAAAAAAATGGCAAAAAGATTTCTTAGTCAGCGCCATCACATTGACAGCATATCAGCTCGGCTCAGGAACAATCCTGACTTGAAAATGATCAAGGTTAGATGGGAAAAATACACACACAGACACATACACACAGGAAACACAAGTGTGTACGCACACACACGCAGCGGGTGTGCACACACGCTCACACACACACACGAAGAAGAAGAAGAAGAAGCCAGGAGATATCAGACGGGATGTTTATTAAGATGGCAGACTTGCTGCAGGTAGGCAGGAAGGTACTGGAGGTTCTGGGACAGCGCCTGTCATTTTCTCTCAATTTTATTTGCTCTCCCTATTTCCAGTCCCCTCCTCCCTGGCCGCCCATTATCACCGGGCAGCAGATGGTTTCCTCTGACTCGACAAAAAAAAAACCGTGCCGGAGAGGAGGAGGGGAGCCAGATAAATAATGTTTGAGTCGTGCCAAGCCATTCTGTGTTTGTTGTCAAGCTGGCTGGAGATTTTATTTTATTTTTTATTTTTTTTACCGTACGCAGCATCCGTGCATATGGACCACATACTGTAAGTGTGGAGTTAATGTACACACAGACGCACGTTTGATCACACATGCATACCTATACACGTCGATCTGCATATGCACACACGAAAGATGTTCTTCGCCACCGGTTGAGTTTTATGTCTACACACGATTCACACAAGCAACTACGTGCAAAATGGGGCTTATTTTCATTATTCGTTAAAAGACGTTTCACACCAAGCAGGGATTTTTGACTGAAAAAAATCGCAGAGATTTATATAAACTGATTTTGTGGGTTCTTATGAATGCTTGCACAACCCTTTCAACTCTACTACCTCAACAACCAAATAAAGGACAGTATATGGCTTAAGATTGGCCAGCAGCTGGGATACGATGAAGATGATAATGTAGCTGATATACACTTGCTAACGTTATATGTTGGCATCAAATTTGGTGTCCAATTAGTTTCTGTATTGCGTAGTTAACGTTAGCCTCTTAGACATTCTCTGTCTGGATAGGTTTTTGTTGTGTGGAGTGGACATGGCACTATTAAGGAAGAAAACTCATAGGACCTCATTGACGGAAATGTAAAGCTTCAGTTATGCTTTCCACAAGGACGGCCGCACGAACATGAGCTGACATGGAATCGTGACAAGGAAGCGTTTGAATCTTTTATACTCCGTGCGGGTTTTCTCCTCACGGCAAACAGACATTCTCACAGCTCCTCAAAGTTCTACATTTTCGCTGGCCATCCACGTCCACGTAGTTATAAAAATATGAATGTGCACGGACGGACAAAAAAAACCTGCCACACGAAACCCCCGCAAAGGGCCGTGTCTCATGGTGTGACGTCACTTTGGCCATGCGGACACTCACGACCAAGCATTAATCAAGCATGACACAGCAACAGGGATAATTCACACCGGACCCGGTGTGTATAATTGTCAATTATGCGATGATAAAATCTGCCTTTTCGCGTCACACCGGTGAGAAACAGCTTTCAATCTGTCAAATACTTTGGCAATTAATTGATTAATCGTTTGGTATATGACAGAAAATAGTTGAAAATGACTAATAAAAGCAATGCAAAAGATGACTGAATACATGAAAAATGACTGAAAAGATTAATAGATAATCAAAACGGTTGCAGATATAAAAAAAAAAAAAAAATCAATCTTTTCAGACCTAGTGCAAAATCAAAGGTGAGCTTCTATCAGGTAGACTAAAGCTGCATTGTATATTTACAACATGATAGCACCTTTTGCTATGAAAAGATGTAGAAGGGATATTTCTCTACAGGAAATGGTGGGGATTTTGTAAAAAAAAAAAAAAAAAAGTATGACCCTCCATTTCATCCCAGTTGCCTTGTAAAGCCTCTTTTAGAAATGGAAGCAGCTATCCATCTGCTCCTCCTGCCTTTGCACAATCATGCAGACACACATGAGCACACACACGTGCGCACACTGCAAAAAACTAGAAGGATCTTTCCCCCTCCTCAAACATCTGACTGTTGCAGACATGTCAGAATCAGTGTATTGAAGAGAGGAAGATAAAATCAAGACGCATCAGGCCTAAATATATACTCGTCCTCTTCCGTCCTGGCAGCGGGGAGACAGCAGTCGGATTTGCTGGCTGGCGTATCAGCGATTTCTCTCGGACATGGCGAACGCTGACATCTGTCATTATGTGCGCTCTGCCATCTCGCAATAGTAGGCAGGCAGCATTAATGTGCCTACCAGAACTTCCTGCCACTGGCCACCATCTGCTGTGGGTACATACAGGAGGGGGGGTTGGAGGGGCTCGTGGTGATCCAGGGCTCTGGGCTTTGATTGTTTTGAATCATCCACAACATCCACATCCAAATAAACAGAAAACGTTTGCTCACGGCTTTGTGTTTGCCTTTGCATTTTGTTCGAGCCAGCCCTTGTCTGGGTGAGTTATTACACCAGTTCGGTCCTACAGTACAATAACACAGGATAGGACACTAAGGCTTCCACAGAAAAACCACCACCATGGACATTCTGCATGAGCTCCAGATCTTTGCTCCTATTGTGCTTTTGGTATGGGCCAGTAGCCTGAGCATATAGCGCTCCTATCCAGTTAAGAGATGGCTTTAGGTTCCCCAGAGAAATTACTTTATTGCTCGACTCGGGGAGAAATAGCAAGAGAGAGAGAGAGATGAGTATGTCTATAACACCCAGGTCCCATTGGGGTAAACAACGTTTCAGCACACACTGATCAAATCAACTAACTGCTATGAGATTTAATAACAGGTCTGGGTAGAAAAAAAAAGGAGGCGTAGTGAGAGCAAAGCGGGTTTTTAGAAAGCGGGAGGAGGAGGAGGAGCAGGGAAAAAAAAGAGAGAGAGGGGAGGGTGGAGGGACGGCTCGGGCCTTAAATGGAGAAACAGGGGCTCACAATAAACAGAGCAGGATGGTAACAATACCACAGCGGAAAGCTAATCTCGTGAAATGTCATTAGCACAACTGCCAAACACAATGAGATAGCAATGTCCAGGCCAGTGCTACACCGGTTGATTATGTAGCTTTTAAGGTCCTGCGTTCCTCTGGTGGCGAAGCTCTTTACGTAACAAGAGGAATAGAGGAAGAGGAGGAGGGTCACTGTTGTGTGACATCACTCAGCTGGCAGCATGGTAATCAGGCCTGTTAATGCACAGTTGTTTTTCCTGATAGCTTTATCAGTTAAATCTATTCCAACATGGATACACACCAGCAATGCTCCTGGATTTCTGCTAGTCCGGTGTGGAGCTGCCATTACGGATTCATTTAAATGCATCAGTCCACAGGACCTCCACCGTCAGCCCCGCTATCTCCGGGGAGATGCATGTACACAAGTTTAATTATAATCAAAATTTCAATAACAGCAGTCGCCGCTGCGTCTTGCTATATCGCGCGCACACCCGTAAAAATAATATCACATTGTAATCCCACGCCATGAACAAATCATAAAAAAACAGTATGAGCGGGAGAGGAAATGAAATTCAACTCAGACAGAAAGGGCTTTTTCTTTCCCTTCGGCCAGGCATGGACAGCGAATTTGGCTGAAATGTGGAGGGGTGATGGAAATAATGGCTTTCCTCGGAGAAAGAGAAAGAGGAAAAAAATGGCAGCGAACGAGTGAAAGATTGAGAGGCAGAGTAAGACAAACCCATCCATCACATAGCCTCGTATCATTGCCTTTGACAGATCATTTTCAGTTCTTCTTAAAATGAAAAAAGTCTTTTTCCTCCTCCTCCTACTCCGTCCAAAAGCTCCAACCCAAGTGTGGTCCGAAACTGACCAGCAGCGCTAAAAAGGAGTGCACAAAAGCGCGTTTTCTTTTTTCGAACATTATTCACTTACTGTATAGAGGTATCTCTTTTCCATGACAACGCGCTGACACTTAAATGTGAAGTGGATTTGTTCTGGGTTTCCGTCATAATGGTGCTGAATGCTGGAGCCCGAACCGCGGGGCGGCTGTGTCCAATTTATTAGACTGGAGCATAGCAGAGCATCTCACGAGTAAACAAAAGAGACTACTGCGCCATTTTTGGCAGCCATCTTAAAATAGTGAGAGTGGTGCTCCAACATGCCGAACAGCGTGGTGCCATAGACGGAGGAGAAGGTGCGTATTCAGTATGTGATGGCTGCATACCGAAGGGACAGAGAGGAAGAGAGGTAACATTTGATTTTTACACCGAAGGATCCATTGTGTTGCACTCAAGATACTGCGATTAGACAGATCTACTGCATCGTGGAAGGTATAAAAACAAAATGTCGCATTTCGTGAGCATTAAAAAGCAAATGTGGTGTTTAAAGACCTTGTTGTGAATTGGATGAGCACATCTTTTAAACAGCCAGAGACACGATTACAGATACAAATCTGTGGCAAAGCTCTTAACAAATTCCTCTCTGCTCATCCAGGTTGGTGACTCATTTAAAAAAAAAAACAAAAAAAAAAACACACTTCCATGCAATTCAAAATCATTTTGGACCAATACTTGCGTTACATAATCAGTCTGTAACCTTGTGTTTTCTCACTATTATCCATCCATAATGAGAGGGTACAAAGAACTCAGTCAGAGTAAAGAAAGGTAATAACAAATCGAAAGAAAATTGGCTGCTAAATGTTTTCTAACTGCTAAAACGGTCTTGTACTTAGACTCAAAATCTCGAACATTATTTACCCAAAAGGAGTCAAGAGAAGTTCGCTCGGTGTTTTTATTTTTTTCAAGAGTCTACGGGAACAGTGCTCGCCACTGTTTAGAAACACCTGCCTCTTTCTTGAGCAAAATGCAGCAGTTTAAAAACATGTCATATCTGTAGTCACCATCTGCATCGAGGCAATATCACTTTATACAAGAAGAATGTCAGCCGTTACTGCGGCTTGACTGTTCATGAGTGGCAGTTTGTGCACTAAAAATTGAAAATACAAACAAAAGCGGCTCCTTCCGGACGCCAACGCTTAAGACTGACCTCGGGCAGCGCGACAGACAAACATAATGAAAACACACAACACAAGCGCCTGGTGGGTATATATGCTATTGATGCACCAGAGAGAAGGCTACGGATACAGACTCTATAATTTCAAGCCCTGGGCCAAACGACTGAAGGGGAACGGACTTCACTTCCACTGAAATTCCAGCTAAGACACTCCGACAGCTCGGCGAGCTCCTGGCTCGACGCACGCGCTCCCCTGAAAAGAGAAGCGTGATCGGAGGGGCGAGGCCGACAAGCTTCAGTGGCAAAGCAGGGCTGGAAACCCCGCCTAATATCCCATGAGTGCTCCGAGGTTGCGGCGCTTGCCCTCCAAACCCGACCTCAGCCCCCCTCCTTTTCCTTGTGTTTTCCTTTCTCCTGCAGACAGTGTAAGTGGCTCCGTGAACATGTCTTATCTGTGGGACTAAGCGGCGGCGGTGAGGCTTCTTAGAGAGGGTGGACATGTGAGCTGTGGAGACATCCTTGTGTCATGGTAACACCTCCCAGAGGAGTGTGTCAGAAAAACCCGATTGCCCTCCGTTGGCAATGGCAGGGACAGTGAGAGACACGGGTCTCCAGCAGGCCATGACCCTGCCTGATGTGTGGTGAGTGTTTGGGGAACAAAATATCCACTGCCTGTCACAGCAGCACCCTCGGAGACCAAGAGATGACCATGTAGCTCTTGTCTGTGGTGGAAAATTGAGGCAAAATGACTGCTATGTGTGGCCTTGGGTGTGTGTGTGTGTGTGTGTGTGTGGCTGTAGTAAATGAGTGTTAACTGGGCAAACAGCCATTTAGTGCTAAAGAATAAATTGAATTTATATTGATATTGCAATATGAAGGGAAACAATATCTACTTTGCCAAGAGTGCAGCGTGGGGAGTTTTTAAATGCATTTTACAATTCATGCAATCTGCAAGCCAAATACTGAGAGAAAGGCCAAAAACCAGATGACCATATGGCAGCTGGGCTGGAAATGAGGGGGGAAATGCAGTGGAAGCTTATTGCACAGGTTCACACTTACATAGCTGTTCAAGTTCCAAACTGGCATATTGTCTGAGCAAAAGAATTTCATTACTGCCGTGTCCGTACACACAGCTCTTGCTCTCTGACATACAGAGCTTCAACATTGCCTGGACAATAGAATGTTCTGTTAATTTCGCCGTCTTTACTGCAGTAGATTATTCTGTTAACATTACAGAATGTACAGTATGTGTGAAAGGGCTTCATATCATCGGGTTGCTATTGTGGCGTCTAAACAGTTTCAAGAGAATCTTTCATTCTTTTCACTTCATAACATCAAGGACAAGATAGCTGCTGCGTTTATACAAATTCATATAACTATTTAGCTCCAGTTTGGAAGAAGAAAACTATTCATCTCAGTTAATGGTGGTTCACATTTTGTCCTTTTATTCTGTTTGCTTGACCATAACCTCAAACATTACTTGTACGTCCTCTGTACTCGTTTCTTCCATAGATTGTATATAAGAAGTGGACATAGTCACGTGACCCATTGGTTTGTGGACTGCCGTTTCGAAGCCTCGATTTCTGCATTTTGGCCATCGCCATCTTGGTTTTTTGGCCATCGCCATCTTGTTTTTTTGCAACCAGAAGTGATATGAGAGGGTGAAGCTAAGCTTTCATGAACTGAAAACATCTGTGAACACTGTGAAAGGGTTAAAGTTATAAGACAAAAACGCAGACAACTCCCAGACCGGACAACGCCATGGTAGCGACCTGTCAATCACAAGGTAGCCACGCCCTAAAGCATCCCCTGCTTTATGGTCTATTTGACTCTAAATGGGACCATAATTTACTAAATGAACATCATGCTGTATTGAAGAAGACTTGAAACTAGCGATTGAGACCATAAACTCATGTTTACAATGTTTACTGAGGTAATCAAGAGAGAAGTAGGCTCATTTTCTCATAGACTTCTATACAACCAGACTTCTTTTTGCAACCAGAGGAGTTGCCCCCTACTGGCTGTTAGAAAGATTGCAAGTTTTAGGCACTTCTTCATTGGCTTCACTTTTCAGACCGGGAGGTTGCCACTGGTTTCTTCGCAAACAGTAAGTATCAAAAGGATGTGGGGAGGAAATGTTGATCACTTAACACGGAGTTGAGAAGTTTAATCAAATTCTGTGGAGTTCAGTAGTCTACGTGTCCAATAAGAACAACTACATGTTTACAGATCATCTTTAAAGATGACCTTGAGAGATAAACCAGATGGCAAAAATGATCTGGTACTAGCATCTATGGACTGGACTCAAGCAGGCCTGAAGCATGCTTCATGATCTGAATAGATAACTTAATACTTATACACCGACAGATTATAAAAACTGACAGAGCAGACAGCCAGTTAGACGGATGCTTCTATCCCATGGAGCCTCCTATTGACTTTTGCTGGGCACTGAGAGATCTGGCAGACAAAGAAGCAGCCTTTGGTCAATAGGGACCACAAGTACAGAACAGCCAGGTTTCTGGCCAACATCCACGCTGGTCTGACAAAATGCCCAAATATGAGCTCTGAAATTGCTCCTTTCAAACCAGATGGTATTAAAGTAAACAAGCCTGCATTGTGTTTAACTTCCCGTCCACATCCATAGGATTAAGTCCGTTGAAGTGCACACACTGAAGCGTTTTACAGCGTTACATCACCTCGGCACCTGGAAGGCAAAAATCTCTAATCAAGACTACAAGTGTGAGTAATTAAACTGGAAACGGAGGCACTGCCAGTGGCCAGTATTCGCTGCAAATGGGCCTAATTAATGACGCAGTGCTGCAACATTATGAGAGCACAATGACCAAAATTTATCAGCTTCACTCAGAGGAACTCAGGACACTGAAATGAATACGCCAGTTGGCTACAGAGTGCCTATCACCTTTCATTCAGGTTCCTAAAAATAGCCGTATTAAGTGAGGTACAGCAGAATCTGCATCACAGCGCTGTCAAACCAAAACCCCTCATGACTCCACTAAGGTATATAATTACCAGTGTGCCTACGAGTCTCTCAGTAACGCTTATTTTGCAGCCTTTTTAATTCACTACAGAGCATTTGCTGCGTAAAAGGAACAAAATGTTACTTAAATAGTCGACATCTGAGCCTCACAAGAACACAAAATTCATACTCTAAATGCAGATTTGTTTTATGTAAGTGATTCGAGAAGGGATACGGACATCTGGTCTGAGACTTTATCAGCCAAAAAGACAAGTTAAAGTGGTGCACAGGCAGCAGCCACATGTGTAACCCGTGGCAGCGTTCCAACCTTTGAGGTTCCAGTCTCGGAGCTCCAGCACTGCTCCCCCAGGGTTTGAGAGGAGACTGAAAGACTGGCTTATCCCACAAGATGAAGTGGTCAGCGCAGCTCTGTGCTGCTGCAAGCACAGGGGGGAGTCCACACATTGCACTGCTTGGGGTAAGATATACACTGGAGAGACATGCTGGGATCATTAGAGACCCAAGACTCCTAAAGAAATTGAGAAATAGCCATGAACTACACTGCGGCAGGTGGATAAACAGACCTAGCCTTGAATTATGGGGGGATTTATTATGTGAAAAAAGAGGCTTTTTCTGTCCGTTTGGAGACGCCTTTCAACTGCCCCTGAATGAACTTCACTTGATTTGGATTTCGAATGTTTTTTTTGGTTTTTCAAATGCTAATGCTGTTCTATAGAGATGGCAAAAGTAATTTCAAGGTCCGTATCCTGTGTCAAAAGCTACAATCGACAAGTAAAATTAGAATCTTTTTGAAGATCGGTTGATGTCTCCATGCTTGTTCAGTTTCTTAACGGCACACAATTTGGTGAAAAAAAGAAAAATGGTCCAAACTAACTCAACAACCAGTTACAAAAGTGAAATCTGCATAAATACCGTTGAGGACACTACACGTCTTCCATTAAGGGGAGGCACCCCATGTGAATAGGGTAAAAAAATAAAAATAAATAATAGATACCACCATGAAACTTCCCCAGTTGATTTCTTACATTAAGGCAATTATTTTTTTGTATTACAAGTTTTCTGAAATGTTATGTTTAAATATGCAAATGAGGCAATATCTTATGAACTATACGCTAATTTGCATAGACTTCCAGAACAGAAATCTGAACATTGGATAAAACCAGGTCTTGTTTCATTTTGTTGACATATTAGAGTCAAAGGTTTTTACTGAGGGAATTTTGGATAACTCTTTTTAACACTCAGTCAACAGCCACCATGTTTTTTTATGAATAAAATGGTATGTATCAGGCTATAAATTATATATGAACAAACCCCTGAGTAAAAAAACCTTCAGAATATAGATAGGAATGAAACTGGAAAGTTTGGTGTATGTAAGTGCTACTGAAGTATAGATTTCTGGCTCAGAGTCTGAGAAAAAACAACTTTTAAAAGATATGGCTTGTAAAATTCCATACGACACTACAGGCGAATAGGGTAAAAAAAAAAATTTAACTAACAGATATCACCATGAAACTTCCCCAGTTGATTATTTACATTAAGACAAGTATTTTTTGTATTACAAGCATTATCTAATGCTAACTTTTGGTTCATTTAGGAGAAATCTACAGACGAAAAAGTAGTAAAATAAACATCTAAATGTGTATTTTGGATGTTTTCTTTCCACTAGTCTGAAAGAAGAAGATGTTTTTGCCTGGGGTGTCTTGCCTTAAAAAAATGGTATGTTAAATTCTGGTATGTTATCACTATTGTAAGACTTAAATAAATCAATTTATACCAACTATAAAACATCACATCCTCTATGTGCTATGAATGTCAATATTTTTAAAGGCTTTCCTTTTTTTTATATATAATTTCTGGAAAAGCTCCGTCTGGTCTGTAAGTACATATTTCAAGAGGTAAAATCGATGCAGTGTGCCTGTCAATGTTCACACACATTCTCCACTTCCTTTTGTTTTGTGTTTTAAAACAGCTTTCTTCAGCAGACTCATATATACTGAAGTTACACTGCAGACTAACAACAGTATTGTAGAGATTCAAACAAACAGCAAATGTGTCAAGATGAAATTCCTCCAGCTAGTTGGCATTCGTCTGTTCTTCCCCATTTTACCTCAAAAACTTGTGAGAATAACAGTTCGGTATCTATTTTATCAGTCACAGTGCCTGTGAAATGGGCAGGCTTACAAAGATTTGCTTTGAATCTTTGTAGCAGGTACATTTGTGAAAACTGGGACTTCAAAACAAACACACAATAAAAAACTTTCTTGAAATGCATTTTTTTGTGGGCCAATATTTAGTCCCTCTGGCATTTATAAAATGATTTAATTTTGTTATTCGATTTACTTGTTTGTTATGTGATAATGTGAGAGATGAAAAAGCGTTTCTGCTTCACGGACACCGACAAGAGCACATTAATATTCATGAGTTAGATGATTAATCACTTACATGGATGAGTCATGTTACTAAAAACTGCTCCTGCAGCCAAATATAAAACTAGAATACCAATGTGCATAGAAATGGGGCTTAATACTCGATGTGTCTTCTGTCTCTCTCCCTGTCTCTTACTCACTTATGTAAGAAGACACATCACACACCCACAGATCAATAAAATGCAAAAACAGAGAGCATTGGTAGTTTATATGTTCCTTGGATACAACAACTCTGGATGTGTGCATTTGCTCTAGGTATGTTCAAAACAAGCACTTCCCAAAAATGTGCACTTTTGCAAAAAAAAACAATTTCCATGACCTGCAAGAAATTAAGGCTGTCAATCAATTAAAATAATTAATTGTGATTAATCACATGATTGTTCATAGTTAATCGCAATTAATCAAATTTTTTATCCGTTCAAAATGTACCTTAAAAGGAGATTTGTCAAGTATTTAAAGTGGCAGTAGGCAGTATATTTTTGGCATCATTGGAAAAAAAATTCTATAATAACATTTCAGCATATTGTAATTCAAGTGTTCTGAGAGATAACTAGACTTCTGCACCTCCTCATGGTTCTGTTTTCAGGCTTTAAAAAATCTAGCCAGAGACGGGAGCCAATCACAGGTCATTTCATTGAGAGAGCATTCCTATTGGCTGTGCTCCGGTCATGTGACCAGAACTTGGCGTTCCTTGACCAGATTTCACAATGGCGACGGCATCACAAACTTTCTCATTTCACAGCTAAACAGTGCACTACAAGATGATTCAGAAAACATTTGAGGCAAGAAATAGGCATAAATGTAACATAATATTGATTCATATTTGATCAGCGCGGCCAAGTTTGAATGTTTGTGATTGACCTCCAGCTCTCATAGACGGAGATCAGCTCTTACTGCTTGTTTTCCTCCGGTATGTAAAATCTTGCAGATGCCGTTAGGAGCACCGGAGGACACAGAGGCACATGATTTTTTTCAGGTTACCCGTTTCATGTACTACTGTCACGATATAGTGACCGTTTTATAAAAATAACTTTTTTGAATCATATTTGCTCCAATCTCGCCTACTTCAGCTTTAATATTCTTATCAACATGGGAGTGGGCAAATATGCTTGCTTTATGCAAATGTATGTATGTATTTATTATTGGAAATCAATCAGCAACACAAAACAATGACAAATATTGTCCAGAAACCCTCACAGGTAATGCATTTAGCATAAAAAAATATGCTCAAATCATAACATGGCAAACAGCTGTCAGTGTGTCAGTGTGCTGACTTGATTATGACTTGCCCCAAACTGCATGTGATCATCATAAAGCAGGCAAGGGACCCTTTTAAAAATGGCCATGACAGTTTTTCCTCGCCAAAATAAAGTGTAAGTCTGGAGCGTTATTTAACCTCCTTTGCTAAAAGTCAGTATGACATGGTTGGTATCTATGGATTCCTTAGGTTTTTCTAGTTTCATATGATGCCATTATATTCACTCTGCAAATGTATGTATATATTTATTATTGGAAATCAATCAACAACACAAAACAATGACAAATATTGTCCAGAAACCCTCACAGGTACTGCATTTAGCATAAAAAATATGTTCAAATCAGAACATGACAAACTGCAGCCCAACAGGCAACAACAGCTGTCAGTGTGTCAGCGTGCTGACTTGACTATGACTTGCCCCAAACTGCATGTGATTATCATAAAGTGATCATGTATAGGACCCATTTTCAGGTCAATGGAATATGAATTGAAAATGTCCATCTTCACTCTAGCGTTAAAGAAACTAGTGGCATTAAAACAAATTTGCGTTATAGCGTTATTATCGCGTTAACTTTGACAGCCCTACTAGAGATATGAGTTCTTTTGCAGCAGCTGATGCAGTTCGTTTTCTGGTAAAGTTTTATCTTAAGGCCTCCTCTTGACCAGGAGTGTGCCCAGTCAAAGCCCCTTTACTGTATCTGAATGAGGTAATGATGCCACTGGAGGCGGCCTTTAACGACACCTCTGTTGTCAGCAGCAGCATCTGTGCTGTATACAGATTCCCATTTCCCCTGTACAGCCCTGCACACTGGTTCCCCATGCACTTGTTGACAGGAGCTTGTAATCTGAAATAGTCTGCGGGGTTGAGCTGTTAAGTCCCTTGTAGGAATGGGGATGGTGGGAAGAGGAGGACGAGGAGGAATAAGAAGGAACATCTTCCCTTCCAAAGCTTATTGAGCTGTCAGGTTTCAGTCCCTATCAGAGAGCATTGATTTCCTGTCACTTATTCCACTCACTGTATGTGCTTTTACATCCGTCTTTGATGAGAGCGCTTGGCATAATGGGCCTGCGTTGGTGGTTATGACCACATCAGGAAGCCCGTCAACATATCGATCTGTGTTGACGCCAAGCGTTGGCCTTTATTTAAATTGATCCATAACAGAGTAGCCAAGTGCTGGTTTCACACTCTGATCTTTAATGGAAACTATCACACTGTACACTGAGCGAGGCACAGCGGAGTTATCACAAGCTGTGACACAGAGACAGCTAATAGCGCTAATATGTCTGGATGTGGAGATTTAACATTTCCCTTTTGCGGAGTATTCTCTGTGAATTTTGAAGAGCTGAATTGAAATTAGATTTTGGCATTAGCATTTCAGTGACCTTTCCAGCACTCAATTCAGTTGTCAAAAACTATGTTGGGTAGCAATGAACCAAAAGGAGCGGACACACTTAAAACAGCAGATGAAATGGACATATTACACTTTTTTTTGGCATTTACTAAACACAATATTTAACAACACTAAACCAGCTATACTTGCGCCACGGAGGTACTGCCAAATGGTTAGATTAAGTTAAAAACAGTTTTTTTTGGTAATATACAGGCTAGTTATTTTTATATCTAAATGTGCTCAAGAATTCACATAAATGAAAAACGTCTCTGTCCGTCTGTTTGTCTGTATGTCCTTCGCATATCTCAAGAACTGTTCATCCAACTGACTTTACACTTGGTGTGTGTATTGCTGGCGACCCCATGGTGAGCAGTGTTGAATGTGGTGCAATTTGACCAGATGGTGGCGCTATAACAATGAACAACAAACGTTTTGGCCTTTAACCTTTAAACCGTACGTCTCAGTAACAAAATTCTTTTTTTCCCTGTATTTATATAAGCGTTGATTGATTTTTCACCATTTCAAATTGGGTCCAAATCTGTTTTTTCGCTGCTCCTCCTACAAAATTTTGAGCAATTGTCACTAAATTTGGTTCAGAACATCTCTGGCCCAAGCTGGAAAAAGTTACTTTTTTGTATTGTTGATGTTCCGTACAGTTTTGCTATGGCCGGCCCTCAAAGTTAGCTCAAATGCTGTGGGCAGGGCTTCTAACGCAAAACAAATGTCTTACCTCCTGAACGCTTTGTGCTATTGCAACCACATTTGGTGGACATGTGTAGATAAAGTATGATGTCTGACCATAGCCAATTTGGTGCCATCTGGATAATAGAGGCACTGTAGCAGCAGCATCTAATAGGTTTTCTCTGTATGACTGTCCTTCGCATATCTCAAGAACCATTCATCCAAATAACTTCACACTTTGCAGGTGTAAGCAGCCATACCGTGGTTTTCGACAACGCTGAAAGCAGCACTTCTGAGGGCAAGACAAAGTTCCCTCGGATGGAGTAACACAAAATGGATTGTTTTTTGAAACGCAAAAGTGATGTGGGAGACAACCCTATAGCCAACAGTGGCATAACACATATTTACAGCACAGTTTTTTTTGTTTGTTTTTTTCTCCTTTTTTTGTCATGTTATGTTTTTGTCTTATTTATTTGGGAAGGTGGTCCTCGGAAATTTGATCAACTAACAATCAGAAGTGGGCCTTAAGTTACAAAATGATGACAACCCCGGCACTAAACCACAATGTAGCTAAACTATGCTTCGCAACGCCCCAGAAGTTGTAACCTGTAAACTACTATACAACAGAGAAGCGTTATATTAATATTAATCTTAAACACACAGAGAGAGGACAATAAATAGGTTGTGTTCTCCATAGAGACCAGGCCTCATAATGGAGATATACAATGTGCATGCAGAGGGCATTGCTTGCGAGAACAGTCACAATCTCTTGGTCATGCCTGTACATTAGTGAGAGTCATTAGGCTCATTTAAACGAGGTCGTTAAACCGATGAAATGAGGCCGTATATTTGAGTGCAGAAACATAAGAAAGAGCACGCCATTTCTCATTGGTACGCAATCTCTTCTGAGTCAAGTGTGCCATAACTCCTGGTTGGAGGGAAGGGCTTGGGCAAAGGCCTTTTGGGGCCGCCAAAAGTCACCGGCTCCAGACAGTTCACAACATCCTCAATCACTGTCAAATAAACTTTAATACCAGCAATAACTGCAACAATAACTGCGACATGCTGTTAGTGTTGTATGCAGAACCTGATAATGCAGCCATTAGGATGCTTTAATTAGACTGTTTTATTTGTTCCCCTAAAGCTGATATTATTCAACCTGGGGTGACTCATCAGAGCCAGAGACGGTCCTCGCTTGCCTATATCTCTCTAATCTACACACACTGTATGCACAGTAAGCCATTCCGAGCAAGTGTGTGCAGACATTTTTTAGATTTTATGCCTTAATTTATAGTGACAGATAGTATTGAGAGGGGGAGAGAGAGGGGACGACATGCAGCAAAGGGCCACAGGTCGGATTCGAAACCTGGGCTACTGCGGAAAGGATTCAGTCTTGGTACATGGGACCCCTTGCTCTACCAGGTGAGTTACAGAGGCGCCCCAAGAAGGAGAATTTCTACTAAAAAAAACGATTTAGCTATGTATTGTGATTTTATTATGTTTTTTTTTTTACAATTTTGAAATCTATTTTTTAATGCCAGAATCGATATATCTGCTTCATTTGAGTCTATGTGGAGGTAGAAGGAAGTTACCACTTTTATTGTTGTAGTCAAAATTGTTCAAATTAAGGTGGGAACTATTCAAAATACATATATGGAAATAAGATTTATTGGATTATATTAACCAAAAGTATAAAACATTATATGTCCCTTATAAATTAAAAAGAAAATGCCACTAATTAGTGAGGGAAATGTCTATTCTTTGATTTTAGGTTGCTGGATAAATTTAATAAATAATGCTTAATAATGACTGATAGATTTGACTTCAAGACATCTCTGACTACATACATGATGAAAATCAAACATTTACCTATGCAAATGTATGTGTATATTTATTATTGGAAATCAATTAACAACACAAAATAATGACGTATTGTCCAGAAACCCTCACAGGTACTACATTTAGCATACAAAATATGCTCAAATCATAACATGGCAAACTGCAGCCCAACAGGCAACAACAGCTGTCAGTGTGTCAGTGTGCTGACTTGACTATCAATTGCCCAAAACTGCATGCGATTATCATAAAGTGGGCATATATGTAAAGGGGAGACTCGTGGGTACCCATAGAACCCATTTTCATTCACATATCTTGAGGTCAGAGCTCAAGGGACCCTTTTGAAAATGGACATGCCGGTTTTTCCTCGCCAAAATTTAGTGCAAGTTTGGAGTGTTATTTAGCCTCATTCACACTACAATTCACAATTCAACAATATTTGTGACTTTCTGTAACAGACAATCCGACAAGGATGCCCACTTCATGCAGCGATTGACCAGGTGTGCAGTGAACTTCTTTACAGAATAATTTCTGTCACTTTGTGTGTATAACAAAGTGCAGTACTTTAAATGTCGTTGAGGAGAGACCTCTTAACTGCATCTGGACCTCTCCAAGTGACAGTCGATAATAAATCATTTTTGTGGGGCTTTACTGTGAGATAAAACCAATAACCTAAAATTCTAACAACCCTTTTGCTCATTTGTTTAGCTTATCAGCCTACGTGTGTCACTTTGACATTACATAAACCGTATGCAAATATCTAATTTAGCTCCGTGCTAAATGTACTCGCTCAGGATTACACCCTCAAGACACTGTCTTGTCTAGCAAACCCTTCGTTTTATCAGCCTATAACACAGCCCGATATCATTTTTCTCCACAGTGCTGCATGTTATTTCTTTTTTTGCATCCTGGACTGATGGACCAACATATAGTGTGATAGCTTCTGCTCGCAGCAGAGAGATAATACCATCAACACATGTTGCCATGCATTCTTGTTTACTTGCCTATGTTTTGAACTTAACTGCAAATAATCTATAATCTTCATGCCAGCGTCGTGCAGTGCTGCACGATTATGGCCAAAATTATAGTCATGATTATTTTGATCAATACTGAGATCACAAATATTGATCATGATTATTCATAGATAGATTTTAAGGACAAAATATTTTTATTGCAATTTCATGTTAAAAAAAAACAGACCACTGCTTTCTCTTCCATGTTGTACTACATTCCAATCGTCAAAAAATTGTTATTGTCATCTATGGTGGTTATTTGCCTAAAAACACACAATTCAAATGATTAGGAAATAAATTATTGTATTTTTATTTAACTATTTGCTTTGATTAAAAAAAATCTTGGCATTAGTAGGTCTAATTATTATTATTATAAGCTGCTTAGAGCTAATGTTTGGAAGTTAAACAGTTCATAATTCCCTCTCTATTACCTATTTTATATTGCTGTGAAAACATCTCCTTCAAACAACTGGATTTATTCAAGTTTCTCGCCAAAAATGACATTTTACAAGATTAAATTTGAACGCATCATGATAGAGTTATAATTTACCATCACCCAATATCTTTTTTTTCATTTCTCATTTTTACTGAGTAGAGCTTGAACGCACCACAATGTGCTCCGTGGTGTCGGCAGACGAGCTGGTCACTGCGACTACTCTGAGCAGCATCATGGGAATAAATTACAATCTAATACGTTTTTGATTACGTTACTTGTTACAAATGTTTTAAGGTTGCTTCTCCACTTCTTATTTTGGACTTGAAGTTGTGACAAATTGCAGCTTTACTGTATGTCTTCTTCATTCACATTGAAGAACTTCCACACCGACAACGTGTGTGTGTGTGTGTGTGTGTGTGAGACGTTACGGACATTTTAAACATCAATATCACAGTCGATCTTATTCATTTAACTGTGGGAAGCCAAAATCATTATAGCGATTAATATTCAATGAATTGTGCAGCCCTAGCGTCGGGGCATGATGTTGAAGCCTTTGTATCAGTGTAATTGAATAACGATTAATAGGTCAAAAGGGTTTAGATTTGTTAGACCTGGTAAAGTATTACAGCTGAGCAGGTCTCCCTCATCCGACAACACCATCACTGGTAAGTGGAACTTGAGTTGGGATTGCTGTGTCGTACCAGTATGAACTTCCATGCCTTGACTTAGTTTGGAAACTTTTTTAGCCAAATATTTATCACATCATCATCTCTAGCTCTCCTCTCATAATGTTTCCCTCTCTCCTCTGCCGTCCATCCATCTTTCAAAAAGAAGGGATGAATGAAGGTACTGAGCAGAGGAGAGAGGAAGGGCATTTTTAAATCGAGTCATCCAGATGAAAGGAGGACTAAAGAAAGCAAGTCAGAGAAAGAGGAGAGTTAATGATTTATGTTGTCATTCGTGTGACCGCACTGAGACAGCCTCTGCCTGACGATGCATTCAGTACGACTAGATCACTCCATCCGCTCATTTCATCCGGATGAGTGGACCTATACTGCTCCCCTGCCCTTTCCTGCTTGCCACCTCCCTCCCTGCCTACCTCCTTTTTTTTTTTTTTTTTTTTTTAAAAAGCAAAGGACAGCTGGGAGAAATGAAGATGATGTTGAGCGACAAGACCACCAAGGTTTAGAGAATGCGACGATTTGGTCACATTTTTTTTTTTTTTAAAAAATGGTCCTGCTGTGCCACCAACAATTTAATTTGCACCAGTGTGACACACACAAACCGCAACGAGTCTGGAATTCGCAATTATTCATAAAATAACAAGGACACAGACAGTTCTGCAGAAGTGCAAAGAGGAGGCGGGTGAATGATGACGTCTGCAGAGAGGACAGATTTTGTATTGTGTGAGTGACTGAATGTGTGAAAGAGTGGTATGCATGGAGGGAGGGGGTGGGGGGGTGGGGGGGCACTTTCTAAAGCCAAAACACCAAAGCACTGCGCTACGTTTTCCACAGCTGTCAAAGAATAACGGATATTTCTAATATAAGCTCATCTATTTTTGATTGGCAGAACTGATTGAATTCCATTTAGAGCCGCTGTCATCCTGTCCTCATTTCAAACTCGCAGATCTCCCTCAGCGGGTAATCAAGCTCTTTCAAAACTGTTTGATGAAAGTAATTTGGCCAGATCATTCAGGATAACGCTGCATAAAGCAATCTATTAGCCCCACACAGCTCAAAGCAAAAACACACTGGATGAATACATTTCACTGCACTGGAATGGGCGCTTGTGTGTAGATGACTAATAACAGACTCAATAGTGATATATTACAACAGATAATAATTAACCTGGCTCAGGTTAATGAGCTACCTTTATAATGACTTAAAGTGTCTGAAATTAAAACATGATATCTAGCCATGGAAATAATTTCTATTTTTTTGACTGAGACTTCTGCCTTGACCTCAGTACAATAGGATAACAGAATTGTATCTGTGGTGCGAAAAATCATATTTGAAATCTCAACAGTTGGGCTGCAGCTAATAAATATTCATGAATCTATCAATCATCTTTTCAATAATGTCAATCGTCCGTCACTGAATTGCATAATACATGTGAAGAATGCCTGTAACAAGCTGTGAGAGCTCGTGATGGAAGTCTTGGAATCGCTTGTTATTTCAGGGAATGTTGGGCATTTTTTGATTCAAGAGATTAAAGGTACAGTGTGTAGGATTTAGTGCCATCTAGTGGTGTGGTTGCAGATTGCAACCAACTTAGTACCCCTCCGCTCACTCCTCCCTTTCCAAGACTGCGGTAACGTGAGCCGCCGAGTGCAAAACCGTGGTAACGCCGTTCGCCTCGCTCAGAGGCCATCCTTACCATAACAACACTACTTTAAAAGCAACGGAAGTCGGACGGTGGCTGGCGGTTCCACAGTTTTGCACTCTGCGGCTGACATTACCGCAACTTCACAAGCGTGTCGGAGAACTACGGTGGCCTTCAGGTAACGTAAAATTGCGAAAGGCTCTCGCTAGAGCCAGTGTTTGGTTTGTCCATTCTGGGCTACTGTAGAAACATTGCAAAGCAACATGGCGGACTCCGGGAAGAGGACCCGCTCCCTATGTATACATGAAGGGCTCACAGTTATGAACATTATATTCTATTTCTGCAAATGCATCCTCCGAAATGTTACACACTGTAGCTTTAAGAGATTTATCAATTATTATGTTGAAGATTATTTTTCTGTCCATCCACTAATTCATTAAGCATTTCAGCATTACAGCATAAAAACAATGTTTCAGTCACTCTGGGTCATGAACAGATCTTACTTCATTATTTTGGAGACATTTTAGGATGTCAGCAAGAACACAACATTGCAATTAGTTGACTCAGGAAGGTGTAAAGCAATTAAGGGCTGTAGTACAGAATCAGCTAGAACAGTGATTCCCAACTAGGGGTACTTTAGGGGGGCTTTTGCAGTTGCCAGGGGGTACGTGGAAAGCTCATTTAATTTGCTGCACTAAAATGATCTGGGATGTAGTTGGCTCAGTTTTCAAAGAAGGGTGAGTGAAGATACTGGTATCCTAGAAAACCTATGGATTCCATTGTTACAAACCATGTCATGCTAAATAACGCTACGAACTTAAGTTAAATTTTGGCGTAGATAAACTGGCATAGTGATTTTCAAAGGGGTCCCTTGACCTCTAACCTCAAGATATGTGAATGAAAATGGGTTCTATGGGTACCCACGGGTCTCTCCTTTACAGACATGCCCACTTTATGATAATCACATGCTGTTTTGGACAAAAATCATGCAGTTATTTCAACGCAGTATAAATGTGTTATTTTCGCCTAAAATGGTGTATTTACATATTTTCATATACCGGGGTTCCTAAACAGTCTTGGATTACATAAATTGGGTATGATTATAAAGATGAGTGTCTTGTGGATCCTATGAG
>CAKAOH010003654.1:0-12293 GCA_916701665.1 Sebastiscus tertius
TGTGTGTGTGTGTGTGTGTGTGTGTGTGTGTGTGTGTGTGTGTGTGTGTGTGTGTGTGTGTGTTCAGATCCTGCGTCAAGGTCTGCATTACAGCAAATGAGACGTCAGAGGCATGTGGAAAGGGAGTGAGAAGTAGAAAAAAACTCAGTAAGACCTTGTGTGTGTGTGTGTGTGTGTGTTTTTTAAAAAAGTGAATCTTTGCTTCACTCAGCATTAAATCTGAATCCTCTCTCTCTATTTTATCACTCCCTTCACTGTCTGTCCCATTAGCTGGGTTTCCATCTAAATATTATATCTCAAATTAGGCATTTGTGTTTCCTTAAAGGATCATTCACTCAAATTACAGAGAATGACATTCAGTTTTACCCAGGTTTTGAGACAACTGTGTCTGAGATTTCTGTCTCCAATTGAGGTGAATGGGAACTGCAGGTTTGCGGTGGCGCTAATGGCGTTCATTGCATACTTAAAAAGTAACAATTCTGATTTATCAACGAACCGAATAGTTATAATTGCATATTGTCTCCGATCAACGCGCAGACAAAAAAGAAAAGATGACAGACATCTTTTTGTTTATAATGGTGGATATAGCTCCTTTTAATAGGTTTTGTGCTCATGATTTGATCAGTTTGGATGACTTGCGCATCTCCAGTCTGCAGACTGAGTAATCTGCACTCATTCAAGCAGCCCGGCAGAAAGGAGCGACAAACAGGCCGAGAGAGCGCACAGATCAAGACAGAGCAAAATCAGACAGAAAGATCCCTGAATATTATTAATATCAATTTTGAACTTGAACACATCATCACAGTTCAATCTTCCAGCAAGTTTTGTCAAGGGATTGACAATTCTCATGATCATTATTGTCATGATGCATCTGTTCATTTTGTTCATGTGTTACTTGTTTTATTCATTTTTTTAAGTTTATTTACCACATGTGGATACCAGATGTTTTTACAAAGCAAAAGTATTTACAGCAAACAGCAGGAGTTATTCGTATTGGGGTTGGGAAAATGTGGTTGAGATGGTGTTGAAAGGAATCCACTCTAGACCAGGTGTTATTGTATTGTTCATGTGTTGCTTAAGGTTCGTTTCTCTCTCCATCCGACAGAGTCACTTCCAGTTGCAGTTGTGTCCAGGTGCAGACTGTCCCATTGTCATCAAGGTGCAGGAGCCTCGGGCGCGCAGGGTGCAGTGTAGCCGCTGCAGTGAAGTATTCTGGTAAGACACACAAAAACAGCACGCTGATTTCATCTTTAACACTAACAATTACACAAAAACTACAGTATTGATAAGTTTTACTATTGCTTGACTACGGTCAGAATTTGTTGCCTGCCTGCCATCATTGAAACAGGGTTGTATTCATTTATCTCACTGATTGAACATTGATGTTTATTTGTTAAAGTAAAGCAGTTACAGTTATTTGCTGTTTCCTTTTTAAAAACCTTTTAGCAGAATTTGATGTCCTGTAATGTTTTTATCATGCCCAAGAATGAGTTACATTCTTGAGAGTGAGAGGAAAATCCAAGCTTAGGATAAAAACGAATGAATAAAAGTTGAATTAAAAAAGTCTATTTGACAGATTGCCACACAGCTGATGGTGTATAAGAAGCATTTGATTTACTTTACACACCAAGTGCCCTTATGTATTTAAGCTCCATCAGTGACCTGTGTTGTCTAACTATTACTAACCTATTATATTTCCGAATCAGACCAATATTTGTCCTGAGTGCTGTATTTTGTCTCTTTTTCGGTCTCAGTTTTAAATGCCGTCAGATGTACCATGCGCCCACAGACTGTGCAACAATCCGGAAATGGCTGACCAAATGTGCAGATGACTCGGAGACGGCTAACTACATCAGCGCACACACTAAAGATGTATGATGGATCTATACATGTACACATACACACGCATACAGTCATGCACATACACAAGCACCGGTGTGTCAACATACTTGCACAGATGCTGCATTTTTGTACACATGGACGCAGATGATCAGGTTTCACATAGAGACACAGTTTGAAAACACATAAAAATACATGTTACTTATTAGGGTTGGGCACAACCGGTGATCACCGATATATTCCGCCTGCACCCTAATCTGTAATGAAGAGCTTTAACTTGTCATTTATCCTAATCTGATCATATTTGTTTGTGTATTTCTCCTCTAGTGTCCGAAGTGCAATATCTGCATTGAGAAGAACGGAGGGTGCAATCACATGGTGAGTCAGAGATAAAAATCACCCTTTCCTAGAACACAGGAAATGCTAAAAATATAGTCAGACTCTGAGAGCTGAAGCCCTCCACTTTGGTAGTTTGACATTCGGTTAGATCACTCCTTATCAGATATGTTAGCTGTTATGTGCATCTTTTATTATACAGTTTCTAAAGCTGTATGTATGAGAAAGGCTCTGTTCAGACCAGTTATTAACATGCATACATTGGGTGCATTCACACCTGTACTTAGACCTGTCCACTTGTGATCGGATCACCCAGGACTCATGTTATTGCCAGGTCTGAACAGGACCAAAGCCGTTGTGGTAAATCAAGCACTAAATGGGTTTGTTTGAAATCATTTAGCTGCTGATTTGCTCAGATGCATTCAGAGTGTGACCTACATGGTTGTTTTGTCGGGTTTGTGGTTCATTAATTTGACTTCCTTCTGTGTCTTTGTTTATTTCAGCAATGCTCCAAGTGTAAACACGGTAAGTAGTTTCACACCTCCAGTGAAGCATGAACTCACTGTTCTGGGAGGCCATTTATATCCACCTTGTCCGTGGCAGTGGCATGATGTGTCACACAAAAAGTAGTCATCAATCATAATCATGAGACGAGATTGACTAAACTTCCAAGAAATTCTAAGTGAAAGTTGACGAATTAGAGTAAAAGTGTTGTGTATCTTCTTTTTTGCACCTTTTGTCTAATGGTGACAGCTGAAGTTCATAAAAGAGCATAGTTGAGTAGAGTACCCAGAATATATATAAAAACAATTAAAGAACTTCTGAAACTGTAGTTTGAGGAATGTTTTTCATTTTGTGTCCATATCCGGTAAATTAGACTAACAGTAGACTTGAGAAGGGAGCTGACCTTTTAGACTGCACTATGATACAAGCGTGTCACTTACTGTGCATGCTGTGTAAATATGTGTGTTTTGTGTCTCCTGAAAGACTTCTGCTGGATGTGTCTTGGTGACTGGAAGACTCACGGCAGTGAATACTACGAGTGCAGCCGCTACAAAGAAAACCCTGATATAGTCAACCAGAGTCAGCAGGCTCAGGCCAGAGAGGCCCTCAAGAAATACCTCTTCTACTTTGAGAGGGTGAGATTTTTATTTATACTTTGCTTGAAAAACATAAAATTAAAAACAAAAAAAAAATGCTTCCTGGATAAAAGTAAAGGGTTAAACCTTTGCAGATGTGTTTATTTCCTCCCTCTGGACACAAACACAAAAAACGTTTCTACCTTTACATTCTTTCTTTTGTTGTTGTCTCTACCCAAATGCTGAGACTGGTGGAGAAATCTGTGAAGACTGGGTGGGATTCAAAGTCTCAAAACCCTGCTTCAGATAAACTACAGGAACAGATGAAAGATTATTTATTTTTTGGGATTTGAGCGAGATTAGTGCATAACATATTTCGTCCTGCCCTCTTGTATAAAGGTTTTTAGGGACATTTGTGTCCAAAGCCATTCTAAAGGACAGAAATATCATAGAACACTGTCTGAAGCTTGTAACTAGAACATTTTATGAACACAGACACGTTTCTATAACTCTAGATCTACAGGAGAAACATTTGTTCTGTATTTTATTTCATTCTTTATATTTCATTTATCTTTACCCCACCAGTGGGAGAATCACAACAAGTCTCTGCAGTTGGAGGCTCAGACGTACCAGAGGATCCAGGAGAAGATCCAGGAGAGAGTGATGAACAACCTGGGAACCTGGATCGATTGGCAGTACCTGCATAACGCTGCAAAGCTACTGGCCAAGGTACTCGCACACTGAAATCTGACTGTATGTGTGTGTGTGTTCTAGATGCAGATGTAGTAAGAAGCATTAGTGATGGGAGGGAGAGGGTAAATACAGAAAGAGACTAAGAGATTTTCAGGAAACTGTGCATACACTAACTTTTAGCCGCTAACATAGAGTGAGCCTGCAGTGTCAGCATATCAATGCACACATGCAACTCACTGATAACACAGTGTTACTAAATGTTACTCATTCATCATCACTCTTTAACGGAATTTAGATCACTGGAATGAAAACCTTTGTTTATCAACATTGTCACACCTCTTTCATGTTGTCAAAAGTTCTGGAAAAAAGACATAAGAAAAAGATTGTCTTTCTTTTCCCCGATTTTATGATTTCAAAACAGTGTTTCAGTGTTTTTGTTTGTAATTTTGTTAACGAAAACTATGACGGAATATGTTGGACAATAACCTGTGTTTCCCTGACTAAGACGAGACGAAACGTCATTAAACACTAACGGTGAGGGTATCAAACATGCCATATCGTTGAGGAAAAAAGACGAGACTAAAATGTAGTTAAAAAACATAAAAACTTGACCAAAATCTCTCTCTTATTTTTGTCACCTTTCACCTTCTCTTTCCCTCTCTGTCGTTCTCTCTGTGTCTAAAACACACACACACACACACACACACACACACACACACACACACACACACACACACACACACACACACACAACGTTGGAGGCGGCGCTCAGTCTGTCTGTCCTTCTTGTCTCAGTCCTGACAATTGTGCTACTATAATGCATGAAGTTGGCGGTTTGCAGGTCGGGTTTGGGCGGTTGAGTACGCATATTTTTACATGTTGAGTGGGCGGATTGGCTCTCATATCAGACCGTTGCACGTGACTGAACCGCACGTCATTAATGAGCGCAGTCAGGAGGACTCCAACTAACAAAGCTGCATTCTTCATCATTCAACATGTGCTTTTCATCAGATAATTATAGGATAACATTTTATGTGAAATAAGTTTTACTAAAATGAGAGAAATTTTCAATGTAATCTGATGACCAAACAGGACAATGATTGACAAAAAAAAATAAATAGCTGACAAAATTTAAGAGAGTAAAATGACTCAAATGACTTCGGTGACTAAAACGTTTTGAGTTGTCGTCGACTAAAACTATGATGGATAAAAATGACTAAAACTCTAATCTAAAATAGCTTCCAAAATTAAAAAAGAAAAGTGAAGATCTGTCCTGTAATGTGTGCGTGTCATGACTTAAAATATGGTGTGCATTCTTCTAAGGTTTAATATTATTAATTTAGTCTGTAGTAGATCTGTACCAGTGAAGTGGTGGAATCAGTGGAAGATCATGTCGATACATTATCAAGGTGCCTTTCGTTATTTTGACACAGTCTGACTTTGAGTGAACATTTTCCAAACTTTGTGTCTTGTCTTTTTGTTTCCAGTGTCGCTACACACTGCAGTATACGTACCCTTACGCCTATTACATGGAGTCCGGCCCACGCAAGAAACTGGTGAGAAACGAGCATCTCTCCACGCCTGTCCATTACTGCAGATCACACATTATAAAATAATGTAGTAACTATATTAAGGGTGTTAACTGTCTTTTTATCTGTCCTTCTGTGCAGTTTGAGTACCAGCAGGCCCAGCTAGAAGCAGAAATAGAAAACCTGTCGTGGAAGGTGGAGCGGGCCGACACCTACGAGAGGGGGGTGGTGAGTGGCGAGGGGGAGCTCAGCGCCAGTGACAGAGGGGTAAGAGCTATTGAATGGATTGTCGTGATATTTAATAGACATTCGTGTCTTCCTCAGGATGATATGTAATCACTTTGGTGATTCTCTGACTGTTCATCTAGCGCCATCATCAGGTCAAAAATGTAATTTGTCCAATACTTTGGTTTATGACTAAATATCTGCAAAACGAATGACTTTCCCATCAGCCTTAGCTGCCCTTTGTTTTCAGTGCTAATTAGCAAATGTTACCATGCAAACACACTAAACTAAGATGATGAACATGGTAAATGTTATACCAGCTAAATATCAGTATGTTAACATTGTTATTGTGAGTATGTTAGCATGCAGAGATTAGCATGTAGCTCTAAGCACCGCTGTTACATGGCTGTAGTTTATATTTTTAAGCAAAGAATTGAGGAAGAAGGAGAGCACAGCCGAGGTCCACGATTTCTTTTGGAAGTGTGTTTTAACAATAATAACTGATGTTTTGTCCGTTGTTTTTACAGGATCTGGAGAATCAGATGCACATTGCTGAGCAGAGGCGACGCACGCTGCTGAAGGATTTCCACGACACCTGAAGCTCCAATCGCGACTGCAAAGCACCAGCATCTCCCTCCTTTACTTCCTTGTCTCCTACTTTTGCTTCCTTCCATGACCATCCCTCGGTGCAGTCATACTGACCCCTACTTTTGCTTCTCTACACTCGCTCATTCGCTTCTTTCTTTCTGTCTTTCCCTCCTCTCACTCCCACAATGCTGCAGGGTCACAGAATGGCACGATTGTATCTCCCCTTCCTCTCCTCATCCTCACCTTCATCTCGTTTACATGTTTTGGCTCCAGAGCATCACGTTCACCGTGGTTACAGCTTTTCGGATCTGATCATAAAGGTCAAATTTTTAGGTCTTGTCGTGTGTCTAAAAAACAGTGGGTATTCCACATTAAGCATTTAGACACTGACACGAGCTGCTAAAAGCAACATGTTGCCTGTTGAAAAGACTTGGAGCTGTTACGTTATTCCTGTGATCATGTTGGAATAATCATTAGAGACAAATGGTAAAATGATGGTGAAGCTTTTGTTGTTAAGCAGACAAGGAAGATGTAGGCGATGGAATACATTTTCTTTAAGGAGACTGTGCTGATTGTGGATCTGTATTTGGTGGTTTCACATAGACTGTAATGACTATGGGGCCCTTGCTGGCAGTTGTACCTGTAGTACTGGTTTTGCCTGAACACGTGCAAAGTATATTTTCTGAGCACATTTAAATTTCAGTTACCACTCCTAAACTGCAAATGGTTAATTGACATAAATAAATAAGAATTTGATTTCAGCAAAGATGATGGAGTAGTTGTTGAGTGTGATACTTCCAGATGAAACGTGTCACTCTCACTGTCCCGGCTTTGTTTTCAACAAACTTTATAATCAACCAAGACAGACGCAACTTCACGGACCAATGAAGGATTTTCAGTTGCAGATTATTGGTGGCTTCAAATGAAACTCGTGAGCTTGTGTTTACGACATGGAAAATCCTGTACACGATATGCTTGGCATTCAAGAGGTTAAGCCGTGAAGAACACCACTGCTAAACAACGGCAATATTAACGTTACTTTCAGCGTCTAAAAGGCAGAGGCTAACAATTTAGCAAGCGGGTAACATAATGCAGTAAATGCAAAGGCATAATGGCAGAGGGAAAAGATGAGGCCGTTGGGAATATCGGCATTTTCCTCAGACCTATTAAAGCAATATAAGACTAAAAATGATAGCATATTAACTTATTATGCAACGAAAAATTAACCTCCATGGCCTCCGCCATTAAACTCTGAGCTTTCAGAAACTTTCCACTTACGAGGTCGGGCATTCATATCAACTCTTCTCGTGAACACGGTAAACACGACCCCATTTTCAGGCACCATGTGGAGACCTTTCATTGTAAAGGTGCTTCTTTTTTTGATATTCTGCCATAAATGTGGTGTGTTTACTGTCGAAAAATGGTGACCTCACAGTCCTGCATACTTCTTGAAATAAACAAAATACAGTATTTTCCTACGTATGATGCATGTTCATGTAAACAAAGCGCTAAAGAATAAGATTAATGTGCTTTTTTTTTTTTAGATTTGTTGCCAGTATTTCACAATAAACACACCTTCCCCTTTTGTGTTTGTACTTAACCAGACCTACTACAGCTACTACTGCCAGCCAATAGTTGCTCGTCATCATGGTCAAACTACTGAATTACTTTGTCCCATTATTGTCTCTTTACTCTCATACTGATGTTGTTGCTTGATTGTGTTCAGCTATTGTAGATCCAAACCAGTGTGAGCCAGATCTTCTCCATAAAACATTTGCACCTCCACTGATCAGATGAAGTTAAGTGTAATCTCGGCCCATACATGCACACGACAGCACCCACCCACCGACATTGACACAGCATCTGCATGCACATATTGACACACTCATGCTCAGACACTCCGCTGCAGAAAATTAACAGTTAATTTGTCTCCTTCACCCCATCTCGTGCTCTCTTCTTTCTTTACTCTCATTCCCTCACTTTATTTTTCTCTTTTCTTCCTGCTCACATTGTTCACTTGTCTTCTGGAAAATGGCTGTTGATAGATAGATCGTTTAAAAAAAAAAATGGGGAAAAAAAGAAAAAAATACAAAAAAATTGTTGTAATTTTCAACGGTTGTACATTAATACAGAAATAGAGTTACTGAGAGTTTTTAAAACCGGACCCCGTCTCTCGTGTGTTCATTACACACACATGCACATACACAAACAGAAGTTCAAGCCCTTTTAAACCGAATATTATTTCAATTTAAATTATGGCTGCAACTAACGATTCTTTTTTATTGTTGATTAATCAATTAGTTGTTTGGTCTTTAAAATAGTGAAAAATGTCAATCAGTGTTTCTCAAAGCCCAACATGACGTCCTAAAATGTCTTTGTTTTGTCCACAACTCAAAGATATTTAGTTTACTGTCATAGAGGAGTAAAGAAACCAGAAAATATTCACATTTAAGAATTCTTTTTTTTCGTAAAAAATTACTCAAACCGATTAAAAAATTGTGAAAATAGTTGGTAATTTAACAGTTTCATAAAACTGTTGATTAATCGTTGCAGCTCTAATTTAAATCAATACAAGTCAAGTAAAGTTAATATGTTCCAAAACTGTAACAGGGCGTTTGTCTTAAGTGGTGTTTTTTACTCTATTACATGATGAAAAGTGAGTAAATGAGACTTAAAGAGAATATTTCTTACCCACAAAAACACATAGTAACTGATTTTGCAGAATAAACTACTAACTTTTGGAGATACAAATGCAGCTGAGATGTGCAGTATAGATATACAACCTTGTTTTGCAGACATGCTTCACTGCTCTTGATCATCATCATTACTGCAGTATAATGTTGGTATGAGGGTTCACTCTTAGGAGAAATGACGGGATACATGCAACATCAAATCACTTTTTGTAAGTATAGTCCATATTATGATTATATATTGATTATTAAAATGTTTTCCGTTGTACTGCCACAGCCCACTAACATAATGTGCAACTCATTGATTCTATTGGGACTGACGCTGCAGTGTTGACACATGCTGCATAAACCCAGGCCACCTCTGGCATTATCAGATTGGCACCTATTTTCTCACGGTGTCTACCACAGCCTAATATAGTTAAGTGTAATTGCGTGCCAGGATGGTATCAACTGCACTGCCCAATCTCAAATGTGTGACCCAGTTTCACCTTCACACAGTAACGTGGAGTGTGGGGAGGATTGCACCCTCAAGTGTTTATTCCAAGGCAGGACAGGAAGGCACTTTCTATTATGAAACAGCTCTATGGGCTTTTAGGAAGCCACTGTAAAATGGGATGTGTTCAGATAAAGTGGGACACATTTTATATTTCGGATCTCCATGAAATCCACCAACTTGTTTCCAAATGAAAGCCCAGAATACAGTATCATATAGTTTTTGGAAATGCAAACTATTAAAATCACAGTAGCAAGATCTATGATACACCGGTTTGTTTTTAACAGTGGTGGAGAGTAACTTAGTAGATATACTCAAGTACTGTACTTCAGTGATTCTCAAAGTGGGGCCCGGGGACCCCCAGGGGTGTGTGGCACTCTGTCAGGGGGTCTGCGAAATAATTTCCTAAAACAAGCATATTATGTCCATGGCACTGACCCATGTTAGCTTTGGGTCAATATAACCTCTGATATGATTGTGACACAAAACAATAAGTTCATTATTTTTAAGTTGAAGCATTTACTGAAAGTCAGCTTTAGACTGGTAGATTTAAATATCTGGATTTATTAGTACTATGCCGGTCTTGCTACTGGTCATTTTCTGAAAGAATTACTTGAAAAGTATAAAAAGTTGAAAAGTTTTGACACATATACATATAATCACATAATGAGTACTTTTACTTTCATTTTGTTGAAAGTGAAATTTAGAATGCAGGACTTAAACTATGATGCAAAGCATGCTGGGATATTGAGTTCCTTTATGTATGTTGTAAAATACAAATTTCTTCATAGATATAAAACAGTTTTAGAAATATATGTATAATTATTAAGTATGTATATATAATAATTATATTATTATTATTATTATATTTGCAGTATATAAAGTAGTTTAAATTAGCTCCACCTTTACCAGCTACATTAAAGCACTAATATAATAATAATAATTATACAATTATATAGTAATTATAATACAATAATTTTATATACATTCTAAAATTAGCCATTCAGCATAATGAGTACTTTTACTTTTATTTTTTGATGCTTGCGTAAGTAAGTGAAATTTTGAACGCAGACTTAAACTATGATGCAAAGCATGCTGGGATATTGAGTTCCTTTATGTATGTTGTAAAATACCAATTTCTTCATAGATATAAAACAGTTTTATAAATATATGTATAATAATTAAGTATGTATATATAATATTTGTATTATTATTATATATATATTTTTTGTTTTATATGTATAAAAACGGGGGGGGGGGGTCGGCCGGATGTGACGATAGTGCCGGAAACGCTATCAGACGGTGATAATGCACGTGTCTACAGCTACAGCAAAAGGAGCTGCATTAAGAGCATGAACGCTCAGCTCTGGATGGCAGAGAGGCCCGAAGAAAGAGAGAAAGGGACACTTTAACCGTTCATAACGACATTTATCTGTTCAGTTTCGGTTCTAACCGTTAACGGACAGTCAGACAGGCGACAGGAACTCCTGGCGGCGCGCGGGGTAGAACGACGGTTGGGGACGTTAGCTGACGGTTGGGTCGTTAAGTGACGGTTGGGGACATTAGTTGACGGTTGGGTCGTTAACTGACGGTTGGGACGTTGAGCAACACAGACAGACAGACAGGAGGTCGAAGGACGAAAGTTGCTGTAGCTGCTTGTTAAGTTAGTTGTTGTAGTTGATCACTGAAGGACAGGTGTTTTAGACGTCATGGCGGACTATCTGATCAGCGGGCAGACCGGTTACGTCCCTGATGACGGGCTGTCAGGACAGCAGCTGTTCAACGGAGGAGACGGGCTTACATACAAGTAAAGACACCATGATCATGATCACTCCCACTGCTCTAACCGGGCTAACCGGGCTAACCATGACCACAGGCAACCAACGGCTGGTTGTGTAATGTAGCCAGCTAGCTAAGTGTGCTAACAGTCTCACTGTCCTAACAGCATGTTCCTCCAGCAGTCAGCCATGTTTTGGGGACAGCATGTAACCAGTTTAATTACTGATTATTTTAATGTCTTTATTGAACACATGCTCAGTAACAGAGGTACAAACAGGTACATTGACAATTGAATAAAACAACACAAAACAAACATATTTACCTATACATTTCATAATGCCAGAGTTTGTTATAAACATCATATTATATTCATTTAATACTTACTTTTTGTTTTTTAACATTGGGTAAGATGGTGCTGTATCATTAATCAATGAAATGCATGATAGTTGGCTTGGTTCCTGACCATTTTTTCTTATGAATATAATTTTTTCCAAAGTTAATGAATAATTGTATGATATACAGCATGTTATTTCCAATCTTATCTTGACTAAAATACATCATTACATTAAACATATTTTATTTCAACATTCATCTTCTTTTGTAGAAAGTTGACTCCATCAATCCAGAACATTCTTGTGTATATATACAGTGAAAACATAAATGGGAAATATCTTTATTGAACACATGCTCATTAACAGAGGTACAAACAGGTACAATAAACAAAAATATTTACCTATACATTTCATAATGCCAGAGTTTGTTATAAACATATTATATTCATTTAATACTACTAATAAAAGTCTTAATGGCTTTTTTTGTTTTTAACATTGGGTAAGATGGTGCAATATCATTAATAAAATGCAGGAGAGTTTGATAGTTTTTTTCTTATGAATATTGCATTTTCTTGTGAATATTATTATTATATATATTATTATATCATATTATTATTATGAATATTACATTTTCTTGTTAATATTATTATATATATTATAATATTATTATTATGATGATGATGATGATGATGATGAACATTACATTTTCA
>CAKAOH010003654.1:12313-28507 GCA_916701665.1 Sebastiscus tertius
ATATATACAGTGAAAACATAGATGGGAATATCTTTATTGAACACATGCTCAGTAACAGAGGTACAAACAGGTATATTGACAATTGACAAAAACAAACATATTAACCTATACATTTCATAATGCCAGAGTTTGTTATAAACATCATATTATATTAATTTAATACTAATAAAAGTCTTAATGGCTTTTTTGTTTTTAACATTAGGTAAGATGGTGCTGTATCATTAATAAAATACAGGAGAGTTGACTTGATTCCTTCTCTATTTCTACAGTCATGGTCTGAAATTAAGATTTTTCCTCTCCTGCCACAGTGGCAGGTCATAGTGCAATATTTGCACTACCTGTTTATATCATGTTTATAGCTTATATTGTATATTGGTAGAATAAAAAAAAAAATTGTCTTATTTTATTCTAACGTTTTTACCTATTCTTTTGTTATTATACTGCTTATTTGCACCAACAAAACCAACCTTTCTAAGATAATAAATAACCTTTTTTATTAAGTAATTGGCCAACTGTCAGTATTCCATTATTAAACCATGTGTGATTTTTTTATTTCTTTTTATATTGAATGTCTTCATTGTTCCATATGAAATACCTATGGAGTGAAACGTTATGTTTGTAAGCTAATAACCATGCTGTCAGTGCTTACCTATGAAAATTTGCTGGGATTTTATCACCAGAGAATTCATTACTGATTAATCAATCCATTACTTACTAAATTAAATATTTACAATCACTTTTTATTTTTTTAAGGAATAGTCCCTAGAATGAGTCAAGCAAAAGATTTCCCATAATGCAACCAATAGCATTTTAATTATGACTGACAGGGTTTAACACACTTTGAAATTGGTGGTGTCCCCCAAAGTGATCACTCATTTACATTAGAAGTCACCAGAACCCAAAGTGGTGTCTTACATTTTAATTTCTTAATACATATTTGATAATAGTCGGCAGCACACAGATAGCCTACCTGTATTTTAGTCAGTGAAGTTTTATGACTTTGAACTTCACCTGCAGACAGTTAATTGTTTTCACCTTTTAAATGCCACTTTTCCAGCCTAAAGAGATTGCTGATAAGTAAAGTACCTGTCTTAAAAAAGTGAAAACACTTGTGTAGTCTGAATAACAGCCTCTTGGACCTTAAAAGGGGAACACATTCCTTCTGTACACACACCGGTCCTAAATTTAGGTCCTGGCTTACACAGTCCTGTCTTGTTGTTGTTCTGCTACTTGGTAGTACTCTATACAACAAAGCACAAATAGTAGTGTAATGTATTGACTAGATGCTGCCACCTTTTCATGTCCTTTTATGCCACAGATTAGGGCTGCAACTAAACTAACAGATTATTTTCATTATCAGTTAATATGTCTATTAATTTCTTGATTAATTGATTAGTTGTTGGGTCTATAAAATGGTAAAGAATATCGATCAGTGTTTCCCAAAGCCCAAGATGACGTCCTCAAATATCTTGTTTTGTCCACAACTCAAAGATATTCAGTTTACTGCCGTGGAGGAGTAAAGACAGTTACAGTTACATGACACCTTTCGAAGATTTCCAAGAAGGAAGCTCATATGTATGTCCTGTTCGGAGTAGTAAAGTCACATTATTCCTTGAATATCTTCTTGATTTTCTATTTGAACTAGAAAATGTGTTTGCAGTGCATGTGTGTTAGTGTAGCTCTTAAGGTTTTAGTTCTCAGTTTTTGAATGTGAAGTTCCACGTTATGGATTAAATCTTTCATGTTTGATTGTTTGAAGCGGGTTCAAAGCTGTTAAAATGGACAGGTCTTGTAAGGAGCCGCTCTAACCTCATCTTTCTTGTCTCCCCCTTCAGCGACTTCCTGATTCTGCCGGGCTACATCGAATTCACATCGGAACAAGTGGTGAGTCCTGATGAAGGACAAATATTTACCAACACATAAAATCCGATTAGCGCTGCTGTTGTGGTATTAAACTAATCTGAATGTGGGATGATATCCGGGATGAGAGAGCGTGAGGCGAGGGTGAGGATTATCAGTCGTGTGCCTGAATTAGGCTCACAATGCATCCACGGAACCAGATCAGTAAATTATGGCCTCCCACTGTGACATTTATGGGATAATGGTAAACTCAGAGTCCCCAGAACTGGTTCGAAAACGCCTAGAGTTAACTTTTGATTATCATAATGGTAATATGTCACCAGTAGTTTCTCAGTGTGTTAAAATGTCCATGTGTGCCACATGTCCTCCCTGATGTCTTTTGTCCAGGATCTGACCTCAGCGCTCACCAAACAAATCACCATGAAAACTCCCTTCGTCTCCTCTCCCATGGACACCGTCACAGAAGCCAACCTGGCCATCGCTATGGCAGTAAGTAGTACGAGAAAAATCCTTGGATTATTAGACTGTTTGTTCCTGTTATCACGTTAGAACACTGATGTATTGTCTCCTCCCAGCTAACGGGTGGCATCGGCTTCATCCACCACAACTGCACTCCAGAGTTCCAGGCCAATGAAGTCCGCAAAGTCAAGGTAGTGATGATGACTATCTGTCTTTTCTCTTTAAACTCCTTCATCCCCTTTTTCTGCTATTTCATTTTGTTCATTTAAGTTTTTTTTCTCTCTTACATGATCATTTTCTTTACTTTTTTCTTCATTGTTTTGATGTTTAATTTTTCTGTCTTCTCACGTCAGCTTCTTTTTGTCTTTCTCTATTTTTATTTGCTGCTCTCAGTTTGAAAGAAGTGTGAAGTAGAAGTGTGTTATTTCCCTGGATCCTTTGCTCCTCTGCTCTAGAGTGTAGGCAGTGAAACACATTATTTATCCAGCCCTCCCTATTGAAACCTTACATCCTTTCCCCTGCTGTTACCCTCCCGTTCTTTCCCATGCTGGCTCTTAAATCCACGTCCCATTTATATTTATTTTTGATGTACGCCATCCTTCTCCTGCCCATCTTTATTCTTACACACCCATTCTTATCCTCACCTCCTTCCTTCCCTCCCCCCCTCTAGCGTTATGAGCAGGGCTTCATCACAGACCCCGTGGTGATGAGCCCCAACGAGCGAGTTCGGGACGTCTTCCAGGCCAAGGCTCGCCACGGTTTCTGTGGAATCCCCATCACAGATAACGGCAAAATGGGCGGCAAGCTTGTGGGCATCATTTCCTCCAGAGACATTGACTTCCTGAAGGAGGAAGACCACAACCTGCCACTGAGCGAGGTTAGACACAAGTTATTAGCCATTAGTAACTATAAGTAATATGGTGTTGGATGCAAAAGCTTTTGGAATTGATGAATCAAGATTTTATGATGCATTTTGATATTTTAATTGGTAACAATAGAGTAGTATTCAATAGCTATGAATTTAAGTCAGAGCATGATCAATACTGAATTTTTTAGACAACTGAGTAATATTATTGTAAATATAATATTACATTTTGCAAACTTTACTGGAAAGTATTTTGATTAACTACAAATAACACAATAATATATATTAGTAATAATAATAAAATTATAGCATATAGTATACATAGATGCATGCTATAATTTGTGATGCAGTGTCCTTCTTTTGCTTATCTGCCACTGCATATGGTTAACTGTGTATACAGTATATCTAAATAGTGATTGATAATATTATCCAGGCTCAAAGTCAAATAGTTCATCTTAGAATTGTTGATATTGTTTGTTGATATTATGCAAGTCTAGGATTTACATAAATACAAGAACAAAGCCTGAATTCCTATAAAAACAATTTTTTTTATATACATGCTATGTTCCAAAACACATACTTTTTATTTTTAGTACATACTGCAGCTGCCCTTACAAAGTACGTACAGTTGCATGCCATATGCATACATTTGGGACATGTTACTACTTCATAACGTTGCGCCTTCAGCTTTGACCCTCTTGCTCATATATCTGCTGCACAGAGGATTGTAGGTCAGAAAAACATGCTGGCTTGCATACTGCAAAATGCGACCACATGTAGTAGGACATCCTGGTATTTTTAGCATACTGCCTTTGCCATACTATCTATTGGGACACACTAAATCTTTTTGTGGCATACTAAATAGTATGGTAGTATGGGTATTGGAACGCACAGATAGATGATCTTTTTTTCACTATTAAAGTGTCACATCTTAAAATGCTAAAACCCCTGAAATACTGCAAGTTTCTACATTCTCTGAAACCTCTCCACTGGGTTTTGATGCTTCCTTTCTTCATGCTCTGTTTGTAAACATCTTGACAGGTGATGACGAAGCGAGAGGATCTAGTGGTCGCTCCTGCTGGAGTGACGCTGAAAGAAGCCAATGAAATCCTCCAGAGGAGCAAGAAAGGTGAGGAGGGTGCTAAATTTGACCCGCATGATTCTTACATCATCACTCCAGTTAAATATATGCCATAAAACTGATTAAAAATGCAACCAGGTGTGACCGTCTGTACATGTTTAACTTCTCTGATTCGTCCTGCAGGTAAGCTGCCGATAGTGAATGAAGAGGGCTCCCTGGTGTCCATCATCGCCCGCACAGACTTGAAGAAGAACAGAGACTTCCCCTTGGCCTCCAAAGACTCGCGCAAACAGCTGCTGTGCGGCGCCTCCATCGGCACCCACAACGACGACAAGTACCGACTGGACCTGCTGATGCAGAGCGGGGTGGATGTGATTGTACTGGTAAGGAGGACTTCAGTACAGGTTTTAGAGACTCTTGATTCCCATGGAGACCAGGGGGAATTACGTCATGTCTACTGAGATCAATTTTAGACATTGTGGTGCAGATTAGGGAGCTTTATTACTGAGGAATCGGTACTGGGACTTTGGTGGAGAACAGACTGGAAGTGAGCTCTTTCACAGTTTTATTTTATGGGCTTACTGGGTTTACTTACTGTGGCAGCAGTGGTGTGCATATTCACTGTGGTATTCAAGTGCAGGACGGACTAGATATCAAAATACATGAAGCAGACTGCACTGAATTTGCTTCCACAGAGTGTGTCAATGAGCGGTAATCATTTTATTGAAGATCTACATGTTATGAAAAACGTTATCTCTCAACTATGGGAGCAAATTTAATGGTGTGCGGTTCATTTGCTCTGGATTCACTACATTTGACTTAGGTTTTAGCCAGGTTGTCTGAAAGCTGTGAAGCGTACATTTTTTTAGTCTTTATTTAACCAGGCAGTCTCATTGAGATTAATATCTCTTTTCCAAGAGAGACTTGAGAACAGGAAACATTCACAGGAACATAATCAGCAAAACAGAAACAATACAACTACACAATAAACAGGAATTAATAACAGTTATAAAAAAAAAAAATCAGATAACAAAGCTTCAAAAATCTCCAAGGTAAATGCAAGACTTTAGTTTGAGGGTAGTTTGCAGGTCATTCTATTTAAAAGGTGCATAGTATCTGAAACCAGTTCTGCCAACATTAGTGCGTACATGGGGGATATCCAAGGTTAAGTAGTTACTGGATTATGAAATGTTGTTACTATATTTAAATGACAGAAGAGATGTGAGGTTGTTTGGAAGCTTCAGCTGTAGAGCTTTATAAATGAATAACATGAGATGGCTATTTCCTCGTGACTGTAACGAGGTCCATCCAACCTTGTGATACAGAGAACAACGAGTCCGAGATTTATGATAAAGCGTACGCCGCTATATAAATAAATAACAATGTCACGTGTTCTTTCTGTACCTCCAGGACTCGTCTCAGGGCAACTCAATCTTCCAGATCAACATGATCAAATATATCAAAGAAAAGCATCCAGACCTGCAGGTTATCGGAGGCAACGGTAACTACGCTTTTCTTTACTTAATACCTAATAAGTTAGAGAGGCACTCATTGAGAGAACGTTGTCAGCTCTAACGGCCTCTCTGTCTCCCCCTTTCTGCTGCAGTGGTGACTGCAGCTCAGGCCAAGAACCTGATAGATGCCGGAGTGGATGGGCTGAGAGTGGGGATGGGCAGCGGCTCCATCTGCATAACACAGGAAGGTGAGTGACTGGCAAATTCAGATTGCTGAATGCTCCCACACACAAAACAGCCATCAACCATTCTGGAGCTGTGGTTTGGCAATAGAAAGCGACCGGGATCAGAAGTGATCTAAATTAGCGTTGGTTTGGTTCAACAATTTGTTGTTTTACCCCGTGTAGCGTCTCTTAGTGGAAGAGAACCGAGGCTCAGATGGAAAGACGAGCATGTTGGAATAATTTAGTCTTCTTTCTTCTAGTCTATGACGTGCTCTGTGGTTCGGGTGTAGTGTTTCTTGACATTTCTGTTCCCAGGAGTTTGTCTCTGGCGCCTCCTGCCTGATTACCTTTGCAAGTCAAGGTTGTTAAAGAACACAAGCTATGATTGGTCTGTGTTCAGTGTGTAGTCTGACATTTCTCTCAACCAAATCACGTCAGGCACTATGATCGCCTGATCTGACTTTGTGACCATCTGGAAAGAATATCTGTAGTTGGTTAAATTGTGCAGTTTAGGGTTGTTACAGCTAAGTTTGGATTTTAAAATCTAAGTTGTCATTGGGATACATTTAGCTGTGATTTGTGTGGCATAGTTAAGAAGTATACAGTCGATATTGTTTCTAGTTGTCTCTCTTCATCTTGTCCCAAGATTCCTCTCAAATCATCAGCACTATTTGTTCTTGTTCATTTTCTTTAACTTACGGTTTTCTTCATTTTTGTTTGTCATCTTCATCTTGTTGTCTTCCAACCTGCTCCTCCTCTTCTTCTTTCTCTTCCTTTCTCTCTGCTTCCTCCATCTTAAATTCTCTCCCCTACGTCCCACCCTGGTGTTTATATGGTGTGTGTGAGTGTGTGTGTCCATGTCCAGCTGCCCCCAGTGTACCACCAGCAATAAAGCTCCACAGCCCCAAAACCCCAACCACTGTTACGGGGTACTGCAGTAAGTTTCCCCGCCCCCTTTTGGCCTGCGCTGGGCTCCCATTGGCTCTAAAATCACAGTGTGCCCGCCCTCCCCACTTCACAGCCTGCTGCATCGATTGGTTAACAGCTTTGCATCGGTAGACGTGGTAGACGTGGTAGAGGTAGTTGTCGTAGGTTTTTTTGTTTGTTTTGAGAGCTGGTCTTGGGTGTTTTGAGGTTTTGGGGTTTTGCGGTTTTGCTTGTTCCTGTGTCTTCACTAATCTGTCAGTCATCCTAAGTGACTCTTCCTCCACCCACTGTACTGACCTTTTGGTCTCGATGATGTCATCAGACTGAGACACTATAGAGACAGAGCGCAATTCCCCGCCCATACCGGAGGGGAAAACAACTCATCGCTCTCCATTGACTTTGTATTGCGTGAAGGTGCCTCTTTGTCACTTACGTCTGCTAGCAAACAACAGAAAAAAGTCTAAAAGCTCCTGTGTGGTGGGATGCACCACCAACGGCAAAGAACCTGGAACTAAGTTTTTATAATCTGCCAAACAGAAAAACTGAGGATACAGGCAATAAGACGTGAGGCATGAGCAGGAAGACAATTTATGGTGCTGGAAATCAATTTATCTTTGTCTTGACTTTGTTTAGTTTAGCAAGTGAGGCTTTTACTGCTAAATCAAATCAACTTGATTCGTCATCACATCAGGCAGGTGGTGGTTACTTAGTAGCGCAACCTCCCAAGCACCTTGGATAAAAGGATTCAAAGCGACACGGCTGGAGTTTTCCACGCATTTTTAGACGCAGCATGTGATCGGCCCCTTAGGATGCTAAAATAATCCTTTGCCTGTAGCCAGCTGAAAACACATACCAGTCTGTTAGTGTTTCAGTTCTTGGTTGCACATTGTGACGCCGATTGTTTCCCCTCTGGTGGGTGTAGTTTTCAGAGAATGACGCGTTGCGCTCTGTCTATCCATTTGTGTCCTGTGGTTGCCTATGGATACCATTGGTCAGATGGTGGCTGGTTTAAGGTCAAACCCTCTGTGTGCTGCTTCTGTTGTGTTTTATTGCCTCTCCCGTCATTGTGTCAGTTGTAGACAACAGCTCTCATCCATTTCTAACACTCATTCCTAACATACGGCACTGGAACGAGCTCAATAATGTAGCTGGCAGCCACAGGGTGTCTCTGTCTAGCAAGGTGGTGAACCTGCTGAGGCGTGTGGGACCAGGCAGGTTATATTTCAGCTGGCGCCTTTGCTTCATTATTAATCATCGACGAGGCGGCCTTGATGAATGTATCTTCATTTGTGCCATGTTCTAATTTCCTCACTTTCTAATAGTCAACACAATATCATCAGTCCACAAGTGCTGCCAACTGTGATTGTTGCACCAAAAGTGACATCCCTTTGAATTGTAGCATGGTTGTATGAGAGGCCGTGTTGATTGTTGATCTTGAAGAAGGCATGAGGGCCGAAATGTCATCTGAATACAAGATAAATGCATATGGAGCTACGGTGTGTGGCACTTTTGTTCTACTTTCATGTCTACATCCAGTGATCAGCACCTCATTACATCCCTTGGTGTGTGTTACTGTACAGAACAGTAAAAACATGTCTAGTAGCTTGAACATATGATGCTGCACAGTTTATAATACACTGTATATCATAACACATTTCCCCTAAAGAAAGAAAAAGTAGCAGCACTCTCGCCTCCAACAGAAATGTTGTAAATTATAATTTAGAAGCCAGGATTATTGCTGTAGTTCAATATTAATGTTAGATTTTCATGAAATCAAACCCATTTTTTGTTTTTATTATTTTATTGATGGTTGGCATTTTTTCAGCAAAAAGATCAAAAGTTGCAAACAAAATCCCGCACGCTGTCTAACTTGTAAAAGTACATTTATATGCGACGTTTCAGGAGTAGACGATCAGGCAAATGATTTGTAACAATGACAAGCCATCTTTAAATAGGGAGCGGCTGCAACCAAGCACACATTTCATACCTCAAGTGCAATAGGAAGGAAGGCATAAATACCAAACATCATTTGAAAACACTCTGCGTAGTAACAATCACAATTGTGTCCCAAAAAGCTTACATTAAATGGGTTGGTTAGTATAAAAATGATTGCACCAAAGGCTAAAATAGAAACTTTCCCAAATATTGTAGGGATACATAAACAGGGCAAATGAATAATCTGCATCAATACATAGAAAATACAGCGAGGCCTCACAAAATACCAATAGGCAAACACTTCTTCAATATATAGATATCTAAAATAACAATAATAAATTCTGCCTCTATCCTATCAAGACCAAATACATACAATTAAGTAGGTCCTCCTTATGAATAGACCCCCCAACAGGTAATTGTGATCCAAAAATGCACATTTTTAGCAGGTGATATCAGTGAATGAACCTGATTTAACATATAGAAAAAGGTTAATAATAACACATTTACTTATAATCCTCCACAATACTGACAATAACTTTAACTTAACTTTTTTTGGCACATTTCCTCTCTTAGATCACGGCTTTCAATACATAGCAGGATAATTTGGGCTACTAGTTTGGGAAGTACCGGGCATCCCTTAGTTCACAGTAAGAAAAACAACTCAGGATGTTTTCTTGGGTGGCACTTTGTGAATTTGAGCGTCGGTGTAAAAGATTAGTGGAGTTGAATATAAACAGGATATATTATGTGAAACTGGTTTGGAGTCTTAGTGTGGGGCGTGGGATTTGTCTGCTGATGTGACAGGTTTAACTTCCTCATTCTCACTTTTCTTTAACTAACATGACAACAGAAAGAGACACGTTCTCGGCCCGTCTGCTCCTTCACTGTGTGACAATGTCTTACATCACTTAGTTGGATCACTGGGAGTTTCCACCATGCATGATTTTTTTTAATGTCAGTTTATCAAATGATCAGCCAGCTGATGATTCTTGGTTCCAAAGCTCATCTTATGTTCAAGCCATGTTCCTGTAAACATAATGATGATGTGAAAGAATAATTGGCTGGTAAAGATGAAAAAGTCAGCGTTTTGTGTGGTGAGCTGTGTTGGCATTTTGAGAGCTTTGGCTGTATATTCTCCGGTAGGTTAAGGGGTCGTTATGACAAGTCCTGTACTACATGACACTAGAAACATGTAGATAAATGACTAAATTCAACAGCCGTACACATTTTCTCACATCATTTAATCCTCCGTCTCTCTTCTTCTCTTCAGTGCTGGCGTGCGGCAGACCTCAGGCCACAGCTGTCTATAAGGTATCGGAGTACGCCAGACGTTTTGGTGTGCCGGTCATCGCTGACGGCGGCATCCAGACTGTAGGGCACATTGCCAAAGCCCTGGCACTGGGAGCATCCACAGGTATGGAGAGATGGCTGTTTCAGAGTCGGAGTGAAAGTCTATAAATATTTAAATGATGGATGAGACATACACTAAAGATTCACACACTCAGATTTGACTACAAGATCTATAGTAAATAAGGATTTGTTTTTATGTGGTCATCTGTCATGTTTTTTTTCTAATCCATGTTACAGAGACGATTATAATTTGAACAGTAGATTTTCAGATTTGGATTATGTTGTTTACTGCCCTCCGTGTGAAACCGGATTTATGCTGGAAAAAAAAAAAGCCACTTCCACTCCATTTAAGCCTTTCAGTAGTTGCCTTTCATTTTCAGTCTTCTAACTTCCACTTACTAACCTCTCTCTCTCTCTCTGTGTGTCCACAGTGATGATGGGCTCTCTGCTGGCTGCCACCAGTGAAGCTCCTGGTGAATATTTCTTCTCTGACGGCATCAGGCTAAAGAAATACCGCGGCATGGGCTCTGTGGACGCCATGGACAAAAACCTGGGCTCCCAGACCAGATACTTCAGGTACAAAAACACTAAATCTGGGCTAACGGACTTTGTCATTCAAGTTGATCAGAGTTTAAGGTTGAGTAACAGCTCCCTAGTGGTACCTGTATATCTGCAGGTTAAATCCCAACAAAGCAAAAAGTCTCGCTCTTACCCCAAAAGAGAAGAACATGACGCAGTAAAGCCTCGTCTCACCACAATGTCACTAGAGACGACAATTTGCCAGTGTTTCCCAGATGACAACACTTCCTCCTTTTCAGTGGTTTTCAGAACATAAGACGTTACTCCATTGTGGTCAAGAATGACGAGCCGACTAGAAAATGACAGTCGCAGACATTTTACCCAATTATACTTCAATTAAATCTTTATTTTGGTTTGAATGTAAATATCACAACACTCTCAAAAGAAAAATGGCTTTCATTTATTCACCTTATTATCGTCACAAGGTGGCAGTACACATTGTATAAGATTATCTGCTTTAAAAGTCAGTGAGAGTGTGGACTCTTTCTATGTCACTAACGCATCATATCACTAACAATTTGTTTTTCTCCTCTCCCCTCACAGTGAATGTGATAAAATTAAAGTTGCTCAGGGTGTTTCTGGAGCGGTGCAGGACAAAGGCTCCATCCACAAGTTTGTTCCCTACTTACTGGCTGGCATTCAGCACTCCTGTCAGGACATCGGAGCCAAGAGCCTCACCCAGCTTAGGTAAAAACGCACACGCACACAGGCAGACATACTACACTGACTTTTTTTTTACTTTTTTTTTTACTTTTTTCGACTGACTATACTGACATTGTTCGACATACTATACTGACTTTTTTTGACAGTGTTTTATGACTTTTTTACATGCTATATGACATTTGTTTCGACTTCCTTTACTATGACTTTTTTCTACACACGGTACTACTACTTTTTTTATCTACTTATTTTCAACAGTGTACTATGACTTTCGGACAACTTTTTTCGACATGCTATAATATAACTTCTTTACGTTTTTTTTCAACATACTAGGACTTTTTTCTACATACTATACTATGACTGTTTTGTTTTTTTGACATGCTATACTATGACTTTTTTCCCCCACATACAGTACTTTGATATGAGCTTTTCTTTTTTCGATATACTATGACCATTTAATTTATTCGACGATCTGTACTATCACTTTTTTTATTTTTTTTTTACGTACTGTACTATGACTGTTATTTTTTCTACATGCTATACTGCTTTTTTTCGACATACTATACTATGACCTTTTTTTATTTTGTCGACATACTTTACTATGACTTATTATTTCAACATACTAATGACTTTCTTTATTTTTTCAACATGCTATACTATCTCTTTTCTGACGTAGGACTTTAACATGTTTTTTTTCATTTATTCTTACTATACTGTGACTTTTTTTCCACATATTATAATATGACTTAATTTTTTCTACATACTATACGATGACTTTTTAATTTTTTCCACATACTATACATAACTTTTTTTCGACATGCTATACTATGACTTTTTCCAACACACTATATTATGACTATTATGTTTTCCACATACTATACTATGACTTTTTTCACAACCTTTTTTATGTACTTTTTTTAAACATAGTGTACTATGACTTTCGGACACCTTTTCCGACATGCTATACTATAACTGTTTTTTACTGTTTAGTAAGTTGGAAAAAGTCAAACATCATAGTATAGTATGCTATAAATGAAGTAATAAAAAAGTCAAAGTACTATGTCAAAACAAGTAATAAAAAAGTCATAGTATACTATGATATTAGAAATGTGTTAAAAAATGTCATCATTAATTAATTTAAAGCTGTTATGGATTTCTTTTGTATACTAAGTAGTATGTAGTATGGATATGGGACACAGCTTTAGTCTTGGTACTTGCCCAGAGTTTGTGCTGCACTATATTCTTTACCTCGTGCTTGTGTCGTGCTGTATTTCTTCTCGTTGATGTCGGGTGTGTAACAGCATTTCTTTCCTCCTTGCAGAGCCATGATGTACTCTGGAGATCTGAAATTTGAAAAGAGAACAGCTTCAGCTCAAATGGAGGGTGGAGTTCACAGCCTTCACAGGTACACACACACAAACAGTTTCACAATGTTTCTTCAGCACAGATCCAGTCAACTAAGTAGATATAACTTTGTTGTTTTGTTCACTTTCATATTCCATCACCTTAAAAAGTTCTTGGTTTCATGTCTTGCTGCAACCACACAAATCTTCAATTAAACTTCCTCTTTAGTACCTCCAGTCTGTCTTAACAGGAAACCTCGGGGAGCATCGATAGCTGTGTGACCTTTTCCTCACTGACAAACTCCTCTTTCTCCCACAGTTATGAGAAACGTCTGTTTTGAGAAAAAGCCAGCCATTCAGCCTGCAGATCGAGAATCCTTCCAAGAGACATTATGCAAACACACTACATGCCAGACCCTCTAACATTCATACTTTACACACAACTGACTTCTCTTTAGAGATGAGCTTTCACATCCACTCTACTCTTCCAAGGATCCATCAAGTCTTCCTGCCAGCGTCATCTATGCATTTTCTGTTTCGTGTGTGTGTGTGTGAAGAAGGGGAACTAAGCATTTATCAATCAGTGCACGTGTGATTGAGTCCTCCAATGCCTTTCATGTTATGATTAAAATAAATGTCTGGTGTGTCCATTTAAGGCAAAAGTTGTCCAATAAAGCTTCTGTTTTTTGCACAAACTGCTATCTTCTGATTTTGTAATTTGTACACAATTTGGTATGGACGTTTTTTTTTTTAAGATTTGTATGTATCTAGTAGTTTTAAAAGTTGATCGTACTAAGTAAAAAGAAGTCATTGTATAGTATGTTGAAAACATTGATAGTATATTATCATACTATACTATCACTTTTACTATTAGTATGTGGAAAAAAACGCATATTATAGTATGTCGACATTTTTGTTGAAAATAAATAGTATGGTATGTTTTTTTTCAACATACTCTGACTTTTTTCATGAAATTTATCGACAAACTATACTATCACTTTTTTTCATGAGATTTTTTGACGTACTATAATATGCGTTTTTTTCGACATACTATAATATGCATTATTTTCAACATACTATACTATTACTTTTTTTCGACATACTATACTATTACATTTTTCATTACATTTTTCGACATAGTATACTATGACTTAAGAAATTTTTCGACATATGACTTTTTTTAATGAGATTTTTCGACGTACTATGTGTGTTTTTTTCGACATAGTATTCTATGACTTTTTGACAAACTATACTATTACATTTTTCATGACATTTTTCGACATACTATACTATGACTTTTTTTCATCAAGTATTTAGACATACTATAGTATGACTTTATCATGAAATATTTCAACATACTATATTATGCATTATTTTCAACATACTATACTATGACTTTTTCGACTATTCTATGACTTTTTTGGACTATACTTACATTTTTCGACATACTATACTATGACTATTTCATCAAAGATTTAGACAAACTATATTGACTTTTTTGACATACTATACTGACTTTTATGAAATTTATCACCAAACTTTACTATGACTTTTTTTCATCAAGTATTTAGACTTACTATACTATGACTTTTTTCATGAAATTTTTCAACATACTATGACTTTTTTTTTTACATACTATACTATGACATTTTTTTATGAGATTTTTCAACGTACTACAATATCAAAGTTATAGTATAATATGTCGAAAAAAACACATATTATATTACGTCGAAATTGTTGATGAAAAAAACTCAGTATAGTATATCGAAAAAGGTCAGTATAGTACGATGAAAAAAAAATCATAGATTAGTATGTGAAAAGAAATCATAGTATAGTATGAAAAAATAGTCACAGCATAGTATGTCGAAAAATGTCACAGTATAGTATGTTGACAAAATTAATGAAAAAAGTCTTAGTATAGTATGTCGAAACAAAGTCATAGTATATGTCGAAAAAAACGAAATTGTATATTATATGACATCGAAATTGTTGATGAAAAAAACTCATAGTACAGTATATCGTAAAAAGTCAGTATAGTATGACAAAAATCATAGATTAGTATGTGAAAAGAAATCATAGTATAGTATGTAAAAAAAAAAATTCATAGTATAGTATGTTGAAAATAATTCATATTATAGTATATTGAAATTTTTTATGAAAAAAAGTCATAGTATACTATGTCGAAAAAATTCATGAAAAAAGTCATAGTAAATTATGTCGAAAAAAAAATCATAGTATATTAGGTAAAAAAAAAAGTCATAGTATAGTATGTCGAAAAATTTCATGAAAAATTGAATACTAAAGTATGTTGGGAAAAAGTCATATTATGGTACGTCGAAAAAAAGTCATCATAGTATGTTGAAATATTTCATGAAAAAAAAGTCATGGTATGGCATGTTGAAGAATTTCATGAAAAAAGTCATAGTCGAAAAAAAGTCATTATAGTATGTCGAAAAATTTCATTAAAAAACAGTTGCAAAAAAAACAGTAAACAGTTTGCGTCTGGTAAAACAGTAAAGTGAACATTTAAGAAAGAATTTCCTTGAGAAGCCAAGACTAAACCAGAAACTAACTTATCATTAGTAAAAGTCTTTAACGTTGTATTTATTTCAATATTCACTTTAGAGAAGTAGAAACCCAGTGTGTCATTAAAGAGTCATACAAATACCATAGTATAGTCTGCCATAAAAAAAGATATAAAAACGCAGTCATGTCATAAAAATATCATAAAGGCAGAAGGGGAGAGAAGTAGACGCCCAGTTTGTTTGCCAGTCCATCCAATCAGATAACATACTGCATGACAGCTGAACTGTTAATTACTGAAGTACATTCAAGGACAAAGCGTGGGAGTTAGGCCCACGAGGTTTCCTCCATCAGAGAACAAGCAGCCACCTTCTCTCCACCTACCTCACCTTCCCTTCTTCCTGCTGGAGGTCTCAAGGGAGGATCAAGTACTCTGCCAAATCCACCGGACTTTCCAGACTGAAACCCAGAAGGACTGATGGGACTCCTCCGTCACACTCTGCTGGTCACACCTGTCTCACATCATCCATCATGCTTCACGCTAATTAACACACAAGGAAAGAGTCGGTTTACAACTGACAGATCAGGGTTTTACATGGGAAACAAACACAATGATTCATGGAACGCTATTACCACCATTAAACTTTAACTTGTGTTTCAATGGAATATAAATAACTATATTTCAATGTTAAGCCGTTGCTGTCGAGCCATTGGATTATATTACTGAAATGCTGTTGAAATAATGGTAACCTAAATGTCTAAAACTCACTTTTAAACCAGATTTAGCCCATTTTATACCAAAACAACTAGAGGATTTTTAACACCTAAATCACCAAATTAAAGCAGACTGGGAACCACTACTGTTGCTACCTCTACCTTGCACGGCTGTCACTACTATGATCATGACAGGTACCGTTACCAGTGGTAATAGTAC
>CAKAOH010003658.1:0-19732 GCA_916701665.1 Sebastiscus tertius
ACTTAGCCTTTCCTGTGGTAGGCTGGATGATGCCTCGCTACGAGCCTTCCTTTATGAAGCAATGGCAATCGTCAACAGTCGTCCACTGACTGTTAACAATCTCAGTGATCCCCATAGTCTCGAGCCACTCACCCCTAATCATCTTCTGACTATGAAGTCTGTTAAGGCCTTGCCTCCTCCAGGTGAATTCATCCGAGAAGACATGTATGGCCGGAAAAGGTGGCGACATGTTCAATACCTGGCGGAACAGTTTTGGAGTCGATGGCGAAAGGAATACCTTGCCAACATTGCTCTCAGACAGCGTTGGCATACCCCAAAAAGAAATCTGCAAGTTGGAGACATTGTCATGATGAAGGAAGATGATGTGCACAGGAATGAGTGGAGACTGGGTAGAGTCTCAGAAACCACTACTGACAAGGACGGACTAGTAAGGAGAGTTAAGGTCTGCCTCGGTGATAGGAAGCTTGGCAAGAAAGGTGAGCGTCTCCACAAGATGTCAGAAGTCGAGCGCCCAGTCCAGAAGCTTGTCCTGCTGCTGGAGACTTGCTAAGCCTGCCTCCCCCTCCATATAGTTCATAATACCTCCTTCTTAATCTTCTATAGCTAACAAAGGTTTTCTAGTTTTTAGCACAAGTTACCTGTGCTCCTTTAAGGGTGAAGGTCATTTTCAGTTATAAATCATTTGTGCTTAAAACAAACTGTATAGTGTTCTATTATGCACTCATGATTGGTGGGAGTGTAAATGACTCCTAAATGTGCATTAAGGTCTGTTTATAAGGTAATTACTTTCTGCAAGCTTTTATTTTGAAAGTCACTTTTTACATTATGTGACTTTTATTTTGACGCCACCTCCTGGCGGAAGAAGGATACTGCTACGGAGATTTACTGAAGGAGGGAAAGCACGCAATTGCGCTGCTTTATTGTCATCATAAACTGATAATTAAGCGCCTAGCCAGTACGGGAACAAGGTATTGTGTGTTTAATATGTTTATGATTACATGCAGTAACATTATGTGATTTAGATGAATGCATTTACAGCGTGTGTGTTTAATTGTGTTGTCATTCTGACGGTCTTGCTAACATTAGCTTTTCATGGACATTGCTGTAATGCTAGCTTTCTAGCTTTTCATGTGCACATATTAGGCTTAAGGTTTGATTAATACTAATATGCATGGCAAATACAGTATATGGAAAAGGTTTGTAATGTTTACATTTTTAGTAAGAGCTCATTTTATTTTATTTGTCTGTCCTTTAGCTCTTACGGTGTTTAAAGAAGAAAGGTGTTTAAGGAAGAAAGGTGTTTTCTGAAGGAAGGATTTTACAGAAAGCAAAGTGAATTTGTGTTCAAAATATGGCTGACGGCTGAACATAAATAAAAGGCTTCTGAAACATCAGTACGCTTCACCATTGTCTGGCTGGGGTTCGCTACAGGCCGTTGCCACCAGGGGTGCGTGCACACTCGACACAAGGTGTAGCAACCGCATGGGCACTGTGGCGGGGTGCCTCTCTAGACGAGATTGCACGGCAGCCACATGGTCAGCTCCATCTACCTTCACCAGATTCTATCACTGAAATTTTGCAGCCGGCACCTCCTTGGTGAGTTGGTGCTGGGTGCAACCCGGAGGTGACTTAACCCTACCTGCCCATAGGGCTGGGCCTCCTTATTACTAATTATTTTTTTTACTTAATTTGTCACCTGTCTGCAATCTATTGACCTTACATGACCTCCAGGACCTTACAGCTGTTCTGTTAGACCTGCCCAGACAAGTGACTGAGTTTGGTGCAGAATATGAAGTCAGTTTCTGGGAGAAAAGCCAAAATAAAATAAGAGTGTTGCAACAGGACTGACTGAAGGAAAACACAATATTACACTGGGGAACCTGCTAGGAAAGACTTCAAGGAAAGTACACAGCCTTGTAATTGATTACTTAAGAGCAACAGGAATAATAGTTTTATTTTACTTTACTTTACTTTACTTTACTTTATTTTTTCTGCCAATGTACTGCTCCACATTCCAGTCCAGTATGTGTCGGTAATACACCTCTAATCTGGTTTGCCAACCGCCACTAAACAACACTACAGAAGAAGAAGAAAATGATAAAAACACAGTGCTGGAAACGTTTGGTTACGGTGTAACCTTTGTTCTCTGAGTGAGAGACTATCTCTCCAGCTTACATATTCCATATGTATGGGGAATGATCTCACCTGGGTCAGGTGACGTGGATAGTTTTTAAGACACACCGGCACTGCCGGCCACGCCCAGACGCTAGTCTATAAAGTGCATGCGCTGGTGTGGGATCATTGCTAGTTTTTGATCATAACGTGTCTCCGAGCGGCCTCATTCTGGAGAGATAGTCTCTCACTTAGAGAACAAAGGTTACACCGTAACCAAACGTTCTCTATCGTGTCGAGACTATCTCTCCAGCTTACATATTCCATATGTATGGGGAACTCTGTAAGACACACTGTGAGGAGACGGTGCAGACCAGTAATTATGTACACCTCCACAGACGAACTGTTTATAAATGTACACCATTACATTCCAACCAGTTAACAGGCCCTGCCAGATGCTAAGGCCTCCACATAACTTTTTTCTTTTTTTTTTAGGAAATTCAGAAACATGAACATCTAAATCTTTGTGAAATATCAAAATCTCTGTAGTAAAAAGGTATATTTCCTCACAAATAGAGGCTACAATTTGAAATTGAGTTGCCCATTAGAGCTTTAGCTTGTACCCTCAAATTGTTGTTTTTTTTGCACATTTTTAGCCTACTATATATACCTAAAGAATGTAATTTAGTTTTCCTTTTTATTAGTCCTGATATTAAGTAACGGGTGTAACGTTGCAACAGTCTGATTTTATTTTTGGCTTTTCTCCCAGAAACTAATTTCATATTCTGCACCAAACTCAGAGTCAGGTCTGGGCAGGTCTAACAGAACAGCTGTAAGGTCTTGGCTGAAAATATGTTTTAATAGCCCACTGTTTAAATTCAGTATGTTGACTACATGCACCAATACACTGCAGACAGTTAACACGTAAAGTAAAGTAAATTAAAGTAAAGTAAAGTAAAGTAAAATAAAAAATAATATTAATACATTTTTAGGAAATTATGGAACTTGGACATCTAAATCTTACTGTGACATCAAAGTCTCTGCAGTAAAAAAGTCTATTTCCTCACAAATATATATATATATATATACATATATATATATATGTATGCTATACTTTGAAATTGAGTTGCCCATTAGAGTTTTAGCTTGCACCCTTAAATAGTTTATATATATATACACATATGTATGCTATACTTTGAAATTGAGTTGCCCATTAGAGTTTTAGCTTGCACCCTTAAATAGTTTTTTTGCACTTTTCACTACCCTGTATAGCCTACTGTACTGTATATATTCCTGTTAAATATAATTAAGTTTTCCTTTTTATTTCTTCCTTTAGACCATCTACGTAGATCATGGATGATGCAGATATAAAACATTTGTTTGCCATCGACTGTGATATATTTGGGTGATATTTTCTCCCTGATAACAAATTTGTGAATTAAAAGTGACACATAAACCACAAAGTGGGGAGTCTCTCTCATAGTTTGACAAACTGTCATGATCAATTGTTAGAGGTAATTAAGGGAGACAAATGATTTATATAACGATTATAGGAGTGACATGTCTCCCCAGAAAACTGCATGGCTTCCTCCTAACTAATCATGTTGGACAAATTAACTGCCGAATTAAATGTTGGCCGTTCTCCCAGAAATGAATTGCATATGCTGCACCAAACCCAATGTCACTTGTCTGGACAGGACTTATTCAACAGCTTTAGTGTTCTGGCTGGAAATGCTCAACAGCCCTCTGTTTAAACTAGATATTTGACTAAATACAGACATGTGACAAAGTAAAACCTGAATACTGAAAATTTTGGAGTGACGTTTAGACAGCACCCTCCATTTCTATTTCAAGGGTTAAGGTAGCAGCATATGAGTAGACACTGAAGGAGGCGCGACATGGACAGTTTCATCTTATCCATTCAAAATAATCAAAATAAACCTATTGTCTACAGAGAGGTACACACACTAATCATAACAACTGAATATTTTTCCACAAACTGAGGACTTTATTATCATGTTAAGTGCAAAGGAGCCAGAGTACATGTTTAGTGCAACCAGATCATTCAGTACAATAACGTTCAGTGATGGAAAATCATGTCTACGAACACTGCGTAGTGCAGTCCTCACTGCTGGACAGAGCAGAGGGGACTTTATCATATAAAAAGCTATTATTTTTATTATTATTATTATTATTATTATTATTATTATCAACTACACGTAGCAGTTTGTCGTAGAAGATGTTTGCTCCCGGTGGTGGATGGCACGGCATCCAGTTACAGGTGAAGGAAGAGGGAATCATGGGAAGGAACGATGACTTTACTCCTTGGTGGACATGTGCAGGATCAGGTCGCACACACGGTTGCTGTAGCCGAACTCGTTGTCGTACCTGCAGACAAACAGGGAACACAGATGGAGGTTACAGAGAGAGTGGGATATATGGGATATTCATGAAAGTAAAAACCTGTCCTAATAGACGGAAGCATGGTTTGTAGAGCGAGAAAAACATTTTTAAAAGATTTTTCAAAATTCGAATTCAACTGCCAGCACAGACTTTAATAAAGAAGCAGTAACGCTTTGTTTATAGATCTTTGTTGGATCTATTATGTGAGAAAAATATAGCTGCTTCTTTAATAAATGCTTTGTTTAACACAGTAGATTTTACTCTCCAACACACCTGTTTTACAGGTGTGCCATTGTATTATATACCATTTTCCATAAGAAATTGTTCCTGACAAGGACTGCAAGTGTGATTTCTGGATGCTTAATAATAATTAAGATGCTTTGGATACTTAGTAATAATTAATATTATTTATTATGTATTTAATTATTTATTATAATCATTGTCTTTCATATTGTTTTAGATTGTCTATTTACTTTTACTGCCCTCATAGCTGTCTTTATACAGTACCCTGTATTTATAGACTGTCTTTTAATGCATCGTGTATGTGATGGGGAGTTGCAAACTCAATTTTGTTGTACCTGTACAATGACAATAAAGGAAATGTAATCTAATCTAATCTTTCCTTTCTAATGTTTCAGTGCTCCTTAAGGTACATGTCCACACTTCCCATTCATTGTCTAAGTAAATAGCTGTGCAATGCATTCTGGTAGCGTAGAGTTGCGTTTCGAGAGACGGGGCGTCACGTTAGCCGCTCCTCATCTGCATAAAGGTGACGTCTAGACTACTTTATGCAAATCAGGGGCGTTCGGTGCGACTCACCGCCTCTGGAAACTCCTGAAAAACTAAATAAAGACTCAGCAACGGCATGGCTTATTTCTTGCCTAAAACGTTTTCAGAAACACATTTCTGTGAATTATTTTCGTGATATACGAGAACGAATTTTCCAAACAAGTCACCATGTTAGTTACAGTTTGAGAGCCGGGAGCAGCAGCCCACGAGAGAAAGCGTCCATAATACAGTATCAGGCGCTTAGTGCATAGTGGCAGCACATCAAGCGTCAAATGCTGGGAAGCGAGGTGATCCCTCCACCTGTGGACATGTACCATTCGTGGGTGGACTTGTATCAGAGCAAAAGTTCTAAACAACCAATATCAGTTGTTTTCTCCTCTTGCAGATGGATAACTTGATACTGTACGAACGTCATTAGAAATTCAATTCCATCGTCCATTTCTCATCCATCCATTTGAGTCATATGAAGTTATTTCTATATAATTCTTGTCAAAATAAAGTTAGAAAAGGGTCCAAGTCACACACCGTAAATACAAACCATCAATTGTCGTGTTTGGTTTGATGAAAATGGGCTTTTTAAATAATTGTCTTTTGCAATGATGCAGCGACATGGAGGGATCATTTCCCAAAGAACAAAAATAAGCATCTTATTTGAATTTGCATGGAAACTTTCTGTTCCTCTGAAGAGGAAAAGCTACTGAATAACCCACATCCTCACACAGTAGAACAGCAGCTGAATAAGAACTACTCGGCTTCATCAGCTAAACGAAGATGGAACCTCCTCCTCCATTATTACTGTATATATATAAACATCATCAGCTGATCAGGGTTTATACTGCAGCTACACTGGTTCAGAGTCATGAACGATCCCGTTGCGCTGCACACTGTGAACTCACCATGAAACCAGCTTGACAAAATGCTCATTGAGTGCAATGCCGGCGCCAGCGTCAAAGATGGAGGAGCGAGTGTCGCCGTTGAAGTCTGTGGACACAACCTGAGCACAAAGAGGCAAACACAACTGTTTATACATGCACAGGTACAGTGCTACTGTACAGTATGTCATTTCTGATCCTGGATACATGTGGGTCAGTAGCCGGGCCACACACTAACACATGCATCAGTTACAAATATCTGCAGATCTGGCTTTATGGATTATAAATGCAGTTTATTTATTTTCAGTTTAAAGATCCTTTCTCAGTTCAGTCCTTGATGTGCCATGTAATTATAGATGTGCTGCCATCTAGTGGCTCATGTATGGCTCAACACACACTCATAAAAACATCAAATCATACACGGTGATTGTCTCCTAGGAATATATGGACATGTTTTCTGTACCTGGTCCTCTGTGTATCCCAGAAATCCCTTCATGGGTCCCTCAGCAGCGGCCTTGATCACCTTCTTAATGTCGTCGTACTTGGCCTGTAGGATGGTAAACTGAGGGTTAGGTTTTAAGAGGGCAACTTGACTTAAGTGGTTATTATAAAGTGTGAGTCGGGTAACATCTCAAAGTCTAAATAACAGAATTATGTTTCAAGACAACAGAGAGCTGTGAAGGACAAATCTGTCAAAATTCAGTGGAAGGTTGAGCTGAAGATTTTCTTCCCCTTTAGCCCCAAAATTAACAGTCAAAAATAAAAATGTAAAATCTAATTAAATAAGGGGAAAAGGAAATGATCAGTTTGTTTCATATTTGTTCCTAAAGTAAAGCTTCCATTTGGTTAAACCTTTATGTATTGTAAAGGTTAAGAAATACTTACGGGCTTCTCAAGGCGGACGGTCAGATCAACAACAGAGACGTTGGGGGTGGGGACACGGAAAGCCATACCGGTCAGTTTGCTGTAAGAATAAGACCGTTCAGAGTCAGACACAAAAACATCCAAACACATCAGATACAGATGATTTTAGTTTTATTCCCCGTGATGATCTCGCTCTCGATTTGACCCTGAATGAAAAACCCAGGTGAAGGTGAATCGTACCCGTTCAGCTCGGGGACGACCTTGCCCACAGCCTTGGCAGCTCCGGTGGAGGCGGGGATGATGTTCTGAGAGGCACCGCGTCCGTCCCTCCACAGCTTACCAGAGGGACCGTCAACGGTCTTCTGTGTGGCGGTGATGGCGTGGACTGTGCTCTGGAGGAGAGGGAGCAGAGGGTTGCATTAAATGACCGATTCATCATTTATGTGTTGAATAAGATTGTTAAGATTACATCTTGTGTCTTAGGAATTGCTCATCTGTTCTAGCAATAAACTGCATAACATACTAACATACCAGCAAGTTAGTGACTTTTGGTTGTGCTCATCTTAAACACAAGGAAATATAATTTACTTCAAGAATATGAGTCAACAAAACACATGGATGACCAATTATTTCAAGTAAAAATAGTAAACATTTGCTAGTTTCAGCTTTATAAATGAAAAAAAGGTTTGCTTTTCTTGGCTATTTTTGGCTGCTGGTCAGACCAAGTTAGCTTTTGTTGATGTGGTCTATAAAATGATCTTATAAATTGAGTGTTGTGTGTTTTTTTATACTTTATTTTTCCCTTTTTTTGAGGTTGTTTTCATATATGCAATTTACAGTTCGTAATTACAATAGTTTATAAACCAATTTTTTAAGTAGTTGAGCTTAGAGATGAACACAATAAGTTCACTAGAGAAAACAACTTCAGCATTCAAATTGAAATAAAATTAAGAAAATAAATAATAATAATAATAATAATAATAATAATAATAATAATAATAATAAAAAGAAAGAATAGAAAAGAATATTAAAAAAGACACAATAATAATACAAAGATAAGAAAGTAATAATAATAAATTAAATAAACAAATAAGTTAATATAAAATAAAGGGGGGTGGAAGGGGAGCGCAGAGAAATAGTAATATCATTTACATGGGCACTCACACGCATCCTCCTTCACATGTCAGGTTGTGTGTAATTTAAATCAATGAAATGTTGGAGTTCTTTACCATGAGACCCTCAACAATGCCAAAGTTATCGTTGACGACCTTGGCGATGGGAGCCAGGCAGTTGGTTGTGCAGGAGGCGTTGCTATGGAGACGAGATAGGGACCACATGTTACCAACGACACAAAGTTAAGGTGCCACTTATATCAGAAGTGCACAGACACTCAGTGTATTTTAAGAGATGATCTTGGTTTGACATTCAATTCTTTTTTTGGCAGAGCATCTAAAAGCATCCAGATGTTCACATCTGTCCTCGCCAAGTTTGATGATACTTGACATGCTGCGTCACACTAACAGGACGTCACACTTCTGATCCTAAATCTTTCCAAAACTAAAGGTCATCATCATGAAATAAAACTGAGATTAAAACTACAAAGTAAATCAAACTACAGTTTTAGAAGTTTACCATCTGTTGCTACATAAACTCGAATATTCTGAACATCCGTGTCGATTATGAAATATAGAAACGTCACTCCTTCAGATCCAGAATCAGCAGCAACTCACCTGACAACCTTCATGGAGTTGTCGTACTTCTCGTGGTTGACGCCCATGACGAACATGGGAGCGTCGGCGCTGGGAGCGGAGATCACCACCCTCTTAGCTCCGCCCTTCAGGTGAGCCTAGAGGCACAAGAGGTCAAAGGTCGGGATGTGACAAATAACATGCATGCAATTTAAATGATGACCCTTTGATTTAAGTTATGGTCGGCCTGGGAGCAGCTGGTGAACTTACAGAGGCCTTTTCGATGGTGGTGAACACACCGGTGGACTCCACAACATAGTCAACGCCAGCATCGCTCCACTTGATGTTGGTGGGGTCCCTCCTGTTTGATTACATCACACATAACAGAGGTTAAACAGTGCTGGAAACAGACTCACAGGTAAAGCTGATCAAATGTAAATGTAAAAGTGCACGTACTCGTGGAAGACCATGATGTGCATGTTGCCGATGACCAGCTTACCGCCCTCGGCCTTCACCTCTCCGTGCTTCCACACGCCGTGAGTGGAGTCGTACTTGAACATATAGACCTGCAAGAGGGGGGGAGATAGGATGGAAGTGTTAACCCTCTGAGACCACGCTGACACTTTACTGTCTTTAAGAGGTTGTAGTGGGCTCAGTTTTAAAGCTGGTTCTGGTATCATATGAAACTAGGAAACCTGATGAATCCATTGTGTGTGGTGTCATGTTTCCCTTAACTAGTCAGGAAAGGTGTTAAATAACACTTCAAAATTTAGGCGAAATTTTGGCATGTCAAAAGTTTTTGATCCCAAATCACAGCATGTCTTTTTCTCTGGTGTTCCTCAAGGTCTTGGTGTCTTAATGTGGTATTGGAGGAATTATTGATAATTTTTATCAGTTCTCCAGTGGTAAAACATGGTTAAATTTAGCACCAAGTCTGTGTAACAAATGGTACCAACGCAAAAATTATGAGAAACAACTTATGAGACATAATAGAGCATGAGGATGACCATCATATACATCAATCATCATGTTCTAAACCGTTATACACATTTTAATTAACTAATTGATTAATGTTTATTTCTGATTTATGACTAGAAGAACTTGACACACAGTGCTGAGCTTCATCTCAGATTAATCTACAGGTTCCAGCGTTCAGATGATGTACACCACTTCTATGTGACATCTACTGTTAACCTGCTATCTCCCCCTAAATGCCCCCTGGACCCTCCTAAAGAAGACGAAAATGGTTCTATGTGGGTCTCATAGGCTTAACATCTGCACCTATTAGAATAAAATAAGAAATAATCAAAGAACAGCATCTTTAATCAAAGTGTAGCGTCTCCACAGGTAGGTTTCCAAACCTTTACATCAGCTCTCTGCCTTCACTTAACCCAAACTCCCCATAACCCAAAGATGATTGTGCAGACAAATTTGACTTAACTTGACCACCTTTTACACTTAGCCATTAGCCATTAGCTTACGGGGTTGTGCTTTCCCTAAAATATATACTTTTTCCCAGAATAAACTTTGGAAAGGCTTTAAGAACTACAAAATTATCAAAACAGTTTCTCTCAGAAAAAAGTGAGTACAGGAAGTCCTCTCACCATGTAGTCCAGATCGATGAAGGGGTCATTGATGGCCACCACCTCGACCTTGCCTCCAGTGGCGGCGGCACGGGTCACCAGACGGCCGATACGTCCGAATCTGAAATGCAGGAGGATGCAGGAGGATGCAGTCAGCGTGGAGAAACGAAACTCAGCAGCATCACAGCGGAGTCAGTGCGTAAAAGAGCCCATTTATTTGACAGACATGAAACATGGATAAATGAAACAAAGATTATATATATTGACTAAAAGCTCTTGAGCAGATGTTCTGTCTGCCCTGTGAAGTCTGCTATATTGTATTTTAGAGCAGCTTTAGTGCAAAAGAAAAGACTGCTTCATCCACCTCCCACCGCATTTCCCCTCTCTGACCAGCAGGTGGCACTGGAAGCTAAACTAATATGGGAGTTTCAGCAGAGGACAGCAGGGCCATACAAGGAAGGCCTGCCAACCTTGACTGAAGATAACAATGGTTGGCACGGCAGCTCAAAGCCTGTTTACGCCTAATATGGCTGCCGTCGCAGCAGGTCAGACAGCGAGCAAAGAACGGAGGGCAGGGTTGTTGGGACCGATTTTTATTTGACATATTAACCACTTCACTGGAAGAAGGAGACTAAAGAGAGAGTGAGAGGAGAGATCTCCTACATCCTTCATTTGAACTTACAGGAGGAGAGAGGAGGAGGACACAGACATGAGGACAAGGACGACACAGACTGACTTAAAAAGGTCACACATCAACCACAGGAAAATAGAGATGTAACTGTCCAAGTCCACTCAGGTCTACTCCTGATACGTCTCAACTAATGTGGAATAAATAGCTCTGTTGGAGAGCCTGAGAAAGCTTAATGTGTTGGCTGAAGGCAGGTGGTGTTTAAAGGGCAGTTCAAGGGAAGTCCTAGCATTGTTAATAATACATCCTCCATCTGACTTTAATGAAAAGTTCAAATTCAAACTAGTCGAAGGGCGCTTTCACAAGCCATAGTCTGTTTGTTTAGTCCCAATCAGAGTGAAATTGATACTTCTGGTTGGTTTTCTATTGAGTTTGGTTCGGTTTCACGGTGCACAAATTAAAGTGAACCAAATAAAAAAGAGAATTAGCTGAGGGGCTTTCATCTGAAGAGCTGCCACTTCTATGGAGGGAATCACAGACTTTGACTCAGCACTGATCTACTGAATCCCTTCTCCAGTTTATCTTGAATAACTTTATGAACGTCACTGTTTTTGTGGACTTTATTTAGCATATTCTGTATGTTCTCTTCGGCCCAGATGTCAAGCAAACATCAGACTTCTGCATAACTCCAAGTCAGTCCTCTCCCACTCATGTTAACCTGTCGTTTACCTGTGCCCATCTGCATTTTGATTCGCCTTGAAACAGTCCGAGACCACCTCTAACAAGCAATCTGATTAAAGCGGACTAAATGTTGGCTTGTGAAAGTGCCCTTAGTCGACTAATCGGTCGTTTTGGTCTCAGTCAACTAAGATTTCTTTAGCCAATTAGCTGTTTTTTATGACTTATTTCTAAGGAACTTCTGAGCACATCTCTGGTAAACGCCAGATTTAAAGTGGTGCTTTTGTGTGATTCTTTGAGGAGAAACTCAGTTTTACAGATCTGTCAATTAAATCAACTAATTGATTAGTCGATTAAGTCATATGACAGCCTTAATTCAAACCACCTCTTTGGCAACAAAATGATCCAAAAAGCTGATCTGGTTTTGCTTCTTCACTACTATCTGACTGACAAAGCCCGAGCTGCTCCTGCTCCATTAGTTGTCAACTATTCGACTAACAATCTGTTAATCAGTTGGAGTACGATTTTAAGAAATAAACGTAAAAAATATGTGATTCCAGCTTATTAAATGTGAATATTTTCTGGTTTCTTTCTTCCTCTATGACAGTAAGCTGAATATCTTTTAGTTGTGGACAAAACAAGACATTTGAGGACGTCATCTTGGGCTTTGGGAAACACTGATCCACATTTTTCACCATTTTCTGACATTTTATAGAAATAAAACAACTAATCGATTAATCAAGAAAATAATCAACAGATTAACTGACAATGAAGATAATCATTAGCTGCAGCCCTATTCATAACTTTTATGTAAATAAATGAATAATAAATAAATTCACTGGGCAGAGAGCAGAGTTGCCACATAATAAGTAAAGTTCAGTTCAGTTTGTCCAGACTACAGAAATAATGGAGATGTGATAAGACCATAGTGTTGAACCTTTATCAGAGCACAGACAAGGCTGCTGCAGTCACGCACACTTTTCTTTAGTTTAAATACGAGAATGTGTGCAGATAACTCATTCATAACTGCATTTATTCAGGAAAAGACCGATTATGTCGGTTAACTCGCTGATTAGGAAATGATGAGAACCAGCCTGGATCTCCACTCCCAACACGGCTGTTTAAATGTCCCAGAAGTCATTGTGTCGCCGTAACAAAACAACATAAAGGACCAATTCGCTGAATCAGGAATCAAGTTAAACAGTCGCTTGAAGCAATGAAAGGTTTTAGTGCCTGGCTCAAGGGCACTCACAAGATCCGGTGGAAAAGAAATGCTGCCACACCGTGCTATACAATCTGAGTCCTGTTATGTAACGTTGCATGTCTCCAGGAGTCACGTTACATACTGACTGTCATCATGGGACAGTTTGAACCTGGTGACACAGACAATCACACCCTCTGCACGCCAACAGAAGAGACCCCATCTATCTAGAGAAAGGTCAGAGTGCAGCAGGAAGTTCAAACTGCTCTTGGTAACAAGGTTGTCACAGATGGTGGAAGGTCGTTGCTACAACTATACTTTATATTTGTATCATGCAACCTAACGGCACAACAGCAGCTTCTCAGGTGACGGTGGATGTTTTTTTATCCACTATCTTTTGGTAGCATTTATGTGCACATTATAACACTGCTGTGCTGTCTCAACTGCTAACTGCAGCTTGTGCCGCTGCCACACTACTGTACACATTCACCTCTACACATACCAAACAGCAATATCCGTCTGAGAATAACTAATAACAATTCATGTTGAATATGAATAATGAATAAAGTTGTGGGGTTATTCCTTATTTCATGAGCTATTTTGGGATCTATACATTATTATTACATACTTACTGTATATAAAAACAAAACAAAAAAGGAAGCATTGGAATACTGATTTGTAGGTTAATTACCATGGCAACGGTGGAAGCTTCGAAGCATTGGGGTCAGCCCTAACTGATGCAGTCATATAAGGTTGATATATAAGAAACAGCAAGAGGTTAGCCTTCCATCCAATGCAAGCTGCCTTGCACTAGGCTCTGAAAAAGGATGTGATGTCTAGTTCTGATGTAGTTAATAGATCAATATTGAGCAGTAGATTGTAGATTTAAAAAACTTCACTTTAAGATGAACTAATCTAATTAATGTTTCTCATAGTCTAGCTTTCATCCACGAGACCCGTGTGAAACCAACAACAATGTTAAGTTTCACTTTCACTTCACAAAAACATAGTTATTTGAACCCAAACCATGATATGTAATCTTAAACCTAACTCTGACTAAGCATCAATATGTCACGAGTTGGGATGAGAACATGTTGACTTTCCACATCCGTGAGAACATGTTGGTTCACCTCCGACGTAAGTTTCATCATCAGAGGGTGCAAACCCTCATGGACGCCCAAAGTAGAACTTGGGCTTAACTGAGGCTTTAGAAATGTCAAAAAGTAGAAAAAAACTAAAATCTGGCAAATTACTGACACAACACTATAAAACTTGTGCTCTGTATTGGAACCATGCTATCTCTCCAGTCACAGTGGACAGCCACAGTGCAGTGCCTGGGGTCCAACTACTGTTTTGCCTTGCTCAAGAGCAGCGGCAGAAGTATTTCTAATAACCAAGTTGCTGGTCTTTGCAGTGGGAGGAAACCCCAGGCGATTACTGGGAGGATATGCAACCCAGTTTGTCAATCATAAACCTCATTGTCTACATTTCAGCTTTACTTCACAGGAAGAACGGACCTGAGGGAAAAGTGTCAGCGCACATTAGAGTTTCACGGCGTTAGTTTTGGGAAACCACCAAGCAGCCAGAAGGCCAGAATAGACCCGAGCCCATCTTCTGTTTCTGAGGCTCAGTGTTGCCATTGAGCCGAGGCCAGAACCAAGGAGCTTGACTAAATCTCCCTGCAGCTCGACAGCAGCTGCTTCACCGAGGAGGAGGAGGAGGAGGAGGAAGAAATGTTTCACTGGTAATCTCCGAGCCTGAGCAGCGTCTATAAACCACCGGCCGGATGATCTCTGACCGTCAGTGGAAAGGTTAGAGGGTTAAAAATAGACGAGGGGAGAATAGAAGGAATGTGACAGCTGAAGAGAGCAGCGAGATTGGAGGGTCTGAAGGGTGTGGAAGAAGAGTGGACGCCAACCGTGACACCACAACACCAGCGGACTATAAATAACCAGAGAATAGACGGGTCCTGCCCAGAGTCCTGTCCAGCAGCAGTTAGAGACAGAGAAAGAGTCTCAAATAAAAGGGAAATAACTATTATGTTTAAGGATTATTGTGGGGGAGATTGTCAGATAATTAATATGTATGCATTTTTTATTTTATGTTGTGTTGCATTCATTGGCTAAATGCTTTTATTTAAGTCACTTAACTTTTATTCCCTATACAAGCGCACATATCAGGAGCAATTTGGGGTTTAGTGAATTGTTCAAGGACACTTCAGCACTCAGAGATACTAGTATTTGACTTTACATTCATATCATTTAGTTAATTAAATATATTTTATATACTTTCCACTCATGGATTTAAAGTTTTATATGGTTGTTCGACATGTAATGTTGGGCTGCAACTAATGATTATTTTCATTAATTGATTATTGTGCTGATTATTTTCTCGATTAATAATAATTTAGTTTACGAAATGTCAGAAAATGCTGAAAATTCACAATTACCGAGAACTCATGGTGACATGTTCAAGTAGTGTGGGTCCAAAACCCAAAGATATGCAGTTTAATATCACATAATAACATATATAATAAACATCAGGGCTCTGCCCGGGGCAGGTCAAATGCCAGGTTGGGCTTGTCTGATCAGGTAAATGGTAAAAAAAGAATTAAACACAGTTTTTTTTTCCGGAGGAGATTATGGAATTACCCAATGACTGCTAATAAATCAAACAATTTGTATAGAGGCAGGTGAAAAATGGACTTTAGGCAAGTAGGTTTCAAACCCACTTGCCCAACTGGGCGTTAACGTTGAACCCTGAATATGAACATTTAATCCAGGATATGTAGAAACGTTTTGGTTCTTTATAAGACACCCAAAGCATCAATTTAACATCTACTTCAGAGAAATCATCTCCTCATTGAATCACATCCTACTTTCAAATTTCCTCTCCTTCAACCGACTCCATCACGCTCTCATGGTGAAGTAATTCATCTCAGATAATCAGTGGAGGGTCACAGAAACATTGTCGGGGTCCTGAGGCTGGAGGACCTTTACACTCACAGCTGCTTCTATTCTATTATTAGTGATTTAGGAAATGAGGACACTCGGCCTAACATCACGTCGTTCTGGAAGGAAGCAGCAGCTAAAAACCCAGAATATCAAAAAGGTCCAGTAAAAGCAGAGAGGTTGTTTATCTGCTGCAGCCTTTCAACACTCATCAGACGCCTCTAATGCCACTGAATAAGCTGCAGGATGTCACAGTGTCACGTTTCTGTAGACATGAGGATGAACTGATGAAGGATTCTGGATGCAGCTGATGATTTTTCTTTAACATGCTGCCTATAAGATCATTTCCACTCATCAAATACTTCCACCAAGAAAATTAAATATGAATATTTTCTTCTACTGTAAGTTTTTGGGGTACATAATGTCTTTTAAAAATGCTTTATAAAACATATTTTACATTTTGTTTTATCTCTGTATGTTTGACCAAAAGTCCCTGTTTTTATTGCATGTTCTGTGTATGATGTTCTTTTCTTTCTTTCTTTTGTGAAGCACTTTGTAACTCTGGTTTTGAAAGGCGCTATAGAAATAATGTTTTTTATTATTATTTATATTTGTATTAATAAACGCCACCTTGTGTGTTTGCACAGACTCCTGCTGACATATGTGCTTCTTCAACATCCCATTTAAAGGCTTCCAGTGCCCCTTTGGAGAAGCACTTCTTATGTCATCTAATGACAGCTTTACACTAAGTGGTGCAGACCAGAGGACACCACTGCGCTAATGTGAAGGAAAAGATGAGAACTTTTCTGAGGGACTAAAATCTAAATAAAAAGCACCAACTCACCCGTTGACTCCAATCTTCACCATGTTGTCTGATATGTTCTAGTCCTCACTGGAAGAAAGGGGAGAGATTTAAGACAAAGTTCATTCATATTTGATCCCAAAACAACACAGAACAGAGCATCATGCAAAGATATGAAGCTGCAACAAGGACTCCAGAAGACTAATAATACACTACTTGACTAAAACCTTCAATCAAAATGCAGAAATACTCAATTTAAACGAGCAAATGAGCATTTTGGACTAACTAACTTTTTTTGAAAGAAGCATACAGATGAATTAGAAGACCAAGTCACAGGAATTATGAGATGAAATCCCCTGAAGTCCGTTTTTTAACAGTTTGTCTCATAAAAACAGAAGAAGCCTCTGTTGGTTGAATAAAGTGTACCGTCAGTGAAGGCACCTGGGCAGTCCTGGTCAGTCCTGGTCCTCGGAGGGAGAAGTGAACGCGGGGGACGAGCTGAGGTGGCACCGCCATTTATACCCACCGCGCGCCACCGCCGCCGCCGGGCACGCCCCCATCACTGTGTCAAGGTCGCGTGCAGTTGCCTGTTAGACCCGCGTCCAGCAGGAAAGAGTCAACCAGGAGTCACCAGGTTTACTGGAGTTTAAACAGGTTGACTGGAGTTTAAACAGGTTTACAGGAGTTTAAACAGGTTTACTGGAGTTTAAACAGGTTTACTGGAGTTCAAACAGGTTTACAGGAGTTTAAACAGGTTTACAGGAGTTTAAACAGGTTTACAGGAGTTTTAAGAGGTTTACTGGAGTTTAAACAGGTTGACAGGAGTTTAAACAGGTTTACAGGAGTTTTAAGAGGTTGACTGGAGTTTAAACAGGTTGACTGGAGTTGTAACAGGTTTACAGGAGTTTAAACAGGTTGACAGGAGTCTAAACAGGTTGACAGGAGTTCAAACAGGTTTACAGGAGTCTAAACAGGTTTACAGGAGTTTAAACAGGTTTACAGGAGTTTAAACAGGTTGACAGGAGTCTAAACAGGTTGACAGGAGTTTAAACAGGTTTACAGGAGTTTTAAGAGGTTTACTGGAGTCTAAACGGGTTGACAGGAGTTTGAACAGGTTTACAGGAGTTTAAAGAGCAGCTGAGAGGAGATACAACCCACCGTAACACACCTGACTCACTAACTTCTGTTACTTCGACACTATGTGATTTTTAATGACCTATTTTCTATAAAATATCACTCCTCCGCCAAGAAAAGTAGTTCCAGCGCAGGGGTTAGATAGACTATGTGGTTGCTAAGCGACAACAGCTAAGTAGCACAAACTAAGCTGGGATACCTGCTCTATTTCAATGATTTGATCTTGTTTTATCCTCCTATAGTTCTGGATATTAATTGCTTTTAGCATGTGTATATTGTAAAGCACTTTGTGACTTTGTTTTTGAAAGGTGCGATAAAAGTAACGTTATTTTAGAGTTTTCATTAATATAAAAATTAAACAAGACTTGTGAAAGAAGGAATAACACATTCCTCTGACAAACCAAACATTACTTTTATAAGCAATAAAACCTGCTCTTGTTTAATTTAATCTCACTAGGTCTGGTATGACCAGTAGGCCTGTCTTATGCTGGCTAATGTTAGCTAATATTAGCAAACTTTCAATACGTTTAGCTTATGCTGTAAGTGACATTAAGTCAGTAAAAGTATATTAGAAATGTAATTTAAATAAGTACTCATATAGCGACACAGAGAAATGTATGTGTGTAGGCTACAGGCCCTCAAATCTTATTATAATATTATTATCAATTTGTATTATTTATTTATAATTCTCTACATATATTGTGTTATATATTGTAGCATTACATAATTTACATGTTACATACTCCTTTATTCTAAACTTGTCTTTTCTCTCTGATGAACAAATTATGTAATAGTGACACATTTTCTAAATTACCTCAAACATATATTTGTCATTTTTGTTCTACAATTTTTTCTAAGTTATCTGTCGATAAGTAAAGTAAAATACATCTATCTGTCTAAAGACCCAAAGTGTTCAAAATACACAAATAAGGGATTATTAAATAAGCAATAATATTAATAAAACACCTTTCCGGGAACCATCACCTTAACGTGGTGGAGAGGGTTGTGTGTCCCCATGACCCTGAGGGCTGTGTTGTCTGGAGCCTTGTGCTCCTGGTAGGGTCTCCCATGGCAAATTGGTCTCAGGTGAGGGGCCAGACTAAGAATGGTTCACAAAACCTCAATGAACAAGCTAGACAAAGGAAGAGATACCCGGCCCGGAGGAAGCCCGGGGCCCACGTCTGGAGCCAGGCCCAGACGGAGGGCCCGTCAGCGAGCGTCTGGTGGCCGGGCTTGCCACGGAGCCCGGCCGGGGATACCCCGAACGAGTGACGTGGCACCCCCCTCCTCTCCATCCTGTGGGCTCACCACCTGCGGGAAGAACCGCTGGGGTCGGGGGCGCTGCCACACGGGTGGCAGTGAAGGCCAGGGACCTCGACGGACCAGACCCGGGCGGCAGAGGCTGGCTCTGGGGACGTGGAACGTCACCTCTCTGTGGGGGAAAGAGCCGGAGCTTGTGCGGGAGGTGGAGCGCTATCAGTTGGATCTGGTAGGGCTTACCTCTACGCACAGCCTCGGTTCTGGAACCGTACTCCTGGATAGGGGTTGGACTCTATTCTTCTCTGGAGTTGCCCAAGGTGTGAGGCGCCGGGCGGGTGTGGGGATACTCACAAATCCCCGGCTGAGTGCCGCTACGTTGGAGTTCACCCCGGTGGGTCGCCTCCCTACGCCTTCGGGTTATGGGGGGGGGGAAACTCTGACTGTTGTTTGTGCATATGCACCAAACAGCAGTTCGGAGTATTCGGCCTTCTTGGAGACCCTGAATGGAGTCCTGTATGGGGCTCCAGTAGGGGACTCCATAGTTCTGCTGGGAGACTTCAACGCGCACGTGGGCAACGATGGAGACACCTGGAGTGGCGTGATTGGGAGGAACGGCCTCCCTGATCTAAACCCGAGTGGTCGTTTGTTATTGGACTTCTGTGCTAGTCATGGACTGTCCATAACGAACACCATGTTCGAACATAAGGATGCTCATAAGTGTACGTGGTACCAGAGCACCCTAGGCCGAAGGTCGATGATCGATTTTG
>CAKAOH010003659.1:0-67946 GCA_916701665.1 Sebastiscus tertius
ATATATTGTAATTTGCTTGATGAATTGTATATATATATATATATATATATACATATATATGTATATATATATATATACATATATATGTTTTTGTTTTTATTTTGTTCTTTTTTATTTGTATTTATTATTGAATTGACGCTTTGGTAATATTGTTCCCCTTCACAGTCATGATCAATGAAGCAAATTGAATTGAAGAAATGTAATTGATACCAGTTGGTGGCGATGACGCACCATGACGTAGTGTTTGACCAACCGCCGTAATACTCCAACAAAGAAGAAGAAGAAAAAGTTGGCCGCCAAAGAAGATTTGAACTTGGGCAGAAATGTTTGTGAAGAGCAAGACACGGCAAAAACACGATACACAGGACAGGTAAATATGCAGATAATGTTTCTTTAAGCATGACAGGGTTTAGTGGTTCAACACAAAATGCGTTTAATCACTCCAACAGTGTAATTCCCCCTCATGTCAGACCAGACTGTGTTGTTAGCTAACAGGTGGATTGGTGTGCTAGCATCAGAGCTGTTCTCTCAGCAGAGTTTACAAACAACATCTTCATTAAAACACACACAAAAGACCTCTCACACAACCAAGACCAGAGCTGACAGTGGGTCAATAAACAGTTAAAGAAGTGGCATATTTTAAATACAGATTTGTGGCATATCAGCTAAAGTTGAATGCAGCCAGAAAGACATTAAGTTACAGTATGAGTAGAGCACAGCTTGTAAGAGGAAATGCTGTGGTGTAGAGGAAAAAAAACTACTGGGTTAGGCTGAAAGAATAAAGACATGCATATGGAAATATGCTGCGACTGTTATTACACAACTCCTCACTAAACAAACAGTCTATTCATTCACATATTTGAGGTCTATTTAGCCATGTCATCCTGCATTTTGCGGGCTGATCTGAGTACTGCCAGCATATTCACTTTATCCCCAAACTCCTTCTCACGGTGCTCAAGTAGAATACCCTGGGGGGGAGGGAAACAAACTCATTAAACATCCAGAGACACTTGTCAGAAAATATTTATTCTGTAAGTTACTGCCTACCTGATCTCCAGGCCCAATGACGAAGACTCCACCCAGGACAAGTCCTTCACCTCTTAGGTTTCCCCCGAAGCCCCTCCTATAGGCCCGCCAAAGGGCCCTCCACACGCCAATACGCAGAAACATGGAGAGAAACATCTGCCTCTCTTGAGGGCCGTAGAAATTTCTCTGTGAGAATGATATAAAAGCAGATTAGAGTATGTAACCCTCCATGTTTCACATAATATCTCAAAGCCACGTGTAAAAGCAGACCTTCTGATCCACGTAGACCTTCCCAGAGAAGTACTTCTTGAAGCAGTCCAGCTCCTTGCCAAGGTTTTCTTTGACCACGGCAAACAGAGGGACTTCAAGGTCCTGCAGCTGGGACTTCAGAGAGGACAGCTCAGCAGCCTCCTAGAGAGGGAACGACAGAGAGAAGCAGATAGCACGGTTATGTGATTACAGAGTTATTATTGCTGATACACATACAGGAATGTGATTTCGTACCTCTCTGCACAATAATCATCCAGGGCGCCGTACAACCATGACCACAGCTCCGGTCTTCTCCCACAAAGTTTTGGCCCTGTGTCGCTCATGGACTGGAAGAGACAACAGAGCATTATTGAATCTAAATGTCACTGACTCTCCTTAATAGGAGATAACTGAAGAGGTCCATTAACTATCTTGTCCCTTGTGAATGATGCAGTCACTGGTTTGACCAGCTAAGGGATTGTGGATTGATTTATGTGCTGTCATATATAATCTGAGACACCAAAAGTTGGATTTTGACCAGTTCACCTTTGTCTAAAGTGTTCAGTAAATGTGTTATTTTAAGAAGTTCCAAGAGTTAAAATAGTTAGTCTAATCAAGTTGTTAGTCTTTTTAGCACAAAATTCCCTGTTTTTTGGTTTCCCCAGACAGTTTGTCCTTGTTGAGCTGCGATGGAAGAATAGCAACACAAAGAGGGGATTTAATACTACAAATCTGTAACTTTTAAGTGCAGCATGTCTGCAAGTTAATAGATTTTGCTCGTTTCTGTTTTCGGACTCACCGCCTCCAGTGGTCTTCAGTTCTGTGTCCTCCAGCACTTCTAGGTTGGCCCATGCTGGTTTGGACTGGAACCAGTCTGTGACGGAGCTGATGAGCTCTGCAACAAACAGGCTCACTGTCTTCAGGACCGTGGTCACACTCACCATGACCCTAAACTCGCTCTGCAGGCCACCTACAGAGATAACAAATTAAAAAGATTCACTTCCAAATAGGCTTCTGCTTCAGGAACCTTTAACAAGATTAAGATGTTTTTACCTAATCAGTCAGATCACTTTAGCATGGCTATTTTTATCTTTACGCAGCTAAACAGGTGCACTTATGCATGCTTTGTTAATTTCTTTATCTAATCGTTGTACTAGATGATCAGCATATTTGCCTTAGGTTTCTTAAGAACCCCAAACACAAAGATTGTATAGAAATTTCATCAGAAAGCAGGAATGCACTGTTCCATGTGACTGCATTTGATTGGATTAACAACATGCATGAATTCCAAATATTAACAAAAGAAAAATACCAATATGATGAAAGTCTATTTTTTTTTAATTGCTTTACATTTAACTTAACATTTGTTACAATATGTCACCAAATATATAAAGAGGTGATACTCACCAGCCTGTGCCTCGATGCTAATGTGGAGGAATCTGATGTTTGCAACCAGCCCCTTAAGCCGTCTAAACCCCGATCAGTCCAATCGCAGTGAAAGCTTATGTGAACGTAACATGATAGAAATTCCTCAAAGACTGCTGTGAAACAAGGCTCATGTTGAGCTGAATCCTCAGTGCCAGGTTCAGCATGGTGCTGAGTGGAGCTCACATCAAAGAGCTATGTCTTTGCCTTTTTGAATATTATATTTTATATTTGAATATAATGTTGCCTTAATTATGTTCAAGTTGTTAACATCCATAATATAATTAATAGCATCTGTAATTCAGTATTTGAGAACGAGACCAATATACACAACCCTCCAGCCTACATTAATGATCACCATCTGAATTTCTTATTTGAACTGCTGATGTTGTGTCAGTGGAGAGCATAACGAATGTCTTTAAGATTTGTCTTTTTATTATCTCTTCAGGTCAGTCCCAAAGGAGCTGCAGAGGTCCTGAGATCACACTCCAGCTGGCATGGCTCAGAGCAAGACCGACCTCTGCAGGAGGTTAGTGACATTACAGAGATTCTGTTCAGTGGCTGAATTCAGGGCTGCAATTAACAATTATTTTTTATTACAAATTTAACTCACAATTATACTCTCAATTAATCAATTAATTATTTTGTCTATAAATTATCAGAAAATTGTGAAAAAAATGGCCATTGAAATTTCCCAGGACCCTAAGATGACATCTTCAAATAGCTTGTCTGATCCAACTGTCAAACCCAAAGATATTCAGTTTACTATCATACATGACATCATCAAATCCTCACAGAGGCTGGGACCTGAATTTTCTTTCTTGCATTTTTGGTTGAATAGTGATTAAAATGATTAATTGATTATCAAAATAGTTGCAGGCTAAAGCAGCAGTAGAATTGGAGCAAATATGATTAAAAAAATATATTTTTATAAAACGGTCACTATATCCTGACAGTAGTGCATGCAGGTAATCTGAAAAAAATCATATGCCTCTGTGTCGTCCGGTGCTCCTAAAGGTTTCTGCAGGATTTCACAGACCGGAGGAAAACAACCAATCAGAGCTGATCTGGAGCTTTGCCGCCTCTGAGCAGCTGTCAATCACCTGCGAACTTCAATCAAACGGTCAAACTAGGCAGCGCTGATCAATAATATATTATGTTACTGCAATGCCTATTTATTCGCCTCAAATGTTTTCAGAATAATCTTGCAGTGTACTGTTTAGCTGTAAAATGAGAGTTGGCGACCCTGCAGCCATGTTGAGATCAGTTGAGGAAATACCAAGCACCGCCCACCAGCCGGAGCACAGCCAATAGGAATGCTCTAGATTTTTTTAAAGCCTGAAAACAAAGCCATGAGGAGGTGCAGAAGTCTAGTTTTCTCTCAGAGCACTTAAATTACAATATGCTGAAAGGTTATTATGGAAGTTTTACACAATGAGGCCAAAAATATACTGCCTACTGTAGGTTTAACTATATCTAATTTAAAGTTGATTAGATAATATATCATCTGACTCGTACCAAATTACTGAATGAGAGACCATCTTTATTAATCATACAGATCATGTCCATCTTCAAAAACATCCTGTCTCTATTTTATGACCCTTTTTACAACCACTCCCCGTGGAGATAGCAGCTTTATAAGAAGAGCCATTGATAAAAACAGAGCCCACCCCAGTGCAGTGTAGCAAAGGGGTTTCAAGGTGAGAGGAGTGTTTGTGATGTGGGAGAACGTACATTACCTTACCTTAGTTTTATTCCTTTTTAATTATAGTTTTCTAAAGTCAAGTGAAGTAAACACATTGTCCCGCTCCTGCATAATGTGTGGGATAAAAGTGCATTGCTAGAATGGTAATATTACACTCATTGGCGGCAGCTTCTCAGAGGAATGTGCTGAGGGTCCAAAAAGGGCTGGAATAGAGATGGGATAGGATGACGCTCCACGAGCCCAGCTGCTGCACTCCCTCCGGCAGCTCTGCTCGGCCATATGCCGTGCTGTGTGTGTGATAGAGCTTGCCTGGATGCTTGTTTTTGATGTTTCGACCATTCCGCGTCATCTACTATAAAACATAATGGATGGCCACTGAATTTTTCCTTAAAATTATATGACGAAGTGAAGCTTACGTATGTAATTCATCAGATATCAGCCATTTGTGATAGAAATATGCTAAGACTTGTCAGCCTACCGTAAACATTTCACACATCACAACGCACAAAACATCTGTACGGTTCAAGTGAGGTCTCTGATTAGACTTTTGCCATTGGTATTCTCTTCACATACACACAAACACACACACAAATGCAAACATACACACAAATACATAACAGCGTCTCCTTGGACCAATGCAGCTCTAGTGGGGAGTGTGCCGGACCAACAGCCAATCACAGCTGAGGATTTGCGCCCCACCTCCTATGTGGTGTTCTCGTTCGCAGGCATTGGTTGACACATCAAATTCTCATTGTGCATGTGAAGCCAATCAGAGAGCAGTGGGCAGTAGTAAAGAAAGGACACAGGGTACTGTCCGAGTTCATATGAGAAGAGAAATCTGCTTTTGGATCGGTTTGATAGCAGAAACGGACTTTCGTTTCTTTGTTTTGAGTGAACTTCAAGAACTTTGTGTGAAGAAAAATGCCAATATTAATATTTCTATAATGCCAAAACTTCTACCTGATAAATCTGTAAACAGTTTTCAGGCCAAAAATTCAGATGAATACAAACACGAAGCCACAAAATGAACACAACAGAAATGACCCCAAGCACAAAGAGCCAGCTAAAGCTGTAAAAGTCTGTAAAAACACAGAACAACAACAGTGATAAAAAACCTCCATAAACATACAGGTGAACCAGTTATGGTGACAGACAGTATGGATTATCTTGTGTTTACTGATATGTTATTCATTATGTAACAAGTTGTACATGCAATCTCTCAATTGTGCAATACAAGTTCATGACTTGCAGGATCCAACTCATCCTGCCTGCTGTGACTGCTGTCCAGATGAAACTGGTTGGTAACCACACAAGGTCAGAGCGCGGAGCTGCAGAGGCAAACTGCGTGTCCTTGAACCTGGGGAAAGACAAACAGGTGTTAACAGCCCCCTGACGCCGCCAGGGTTCATTTATCTCATCCTGTTCTGGCAAGTTTGAGTCTCACGGACTCTCAAATCTCAAAAACATGACCCCTGCTTTTAAATTGAAACACAAAGGGGGATGGGTGGGGGTCAATATGACACACGTTTCACGTAGCCAATCAGACAGAGGGAGGACACGCAGTTATGTGGATTGGTTCAGCCACATTGTGTGTTTTTTTTTTTTATAACGTGTAATGTCAGACACTCTCTTATGGCTGCACAATTAATCAAATTTTTATCTCAATCTCTATATGGCCTACTGCAATTTTCAAATCACTGTAGGCACAATATTTGTTAAAGGCAAAATGTGTGACAAAATACCATTTTAAATTAAAAATAGTGTGCTGCAGAGTTGTTCTGGCCTACACATCATATTCTACAAACTTAAAGCTGAAGTAGGTACAATTGTTGCAAATATTATTTAAAAAAATATTTTTATAAAACAGTCACTATATCCTGACAGTAGTGAATGAGGCAGGTAATCTGAAAAAAATCATGTGCCTCTGTGTCCTCCGGTGCTCCTAATGTGGCATCTGCAAGATTTCACAGGCCGGAGTAAAACAACCAATCAGAGCCGAGGTGGAGCCTGCTGTCTCTGAGCAGCTGTCAATCACTCAGAAACTCTGATCAATTATGAATAAATATTCTGTTACTGTAATGTCTATTTCTCACCTCAAATGTTTTCAGAAATATCTTGTAGTGTACTGTTTAGCTGTAAAATAAGAAAGTTTGTAACTTGGCAGCCATGTTGAGATCAGTTGATGAAATACCAAGCACCGCCCACCAGCCGGAGCACAGCCAATAGGAACGCTCTCTCTCTCTGAAATGACCTGTGATTGACCAAAGTCTCCCATCACGAGCTAGATTTTTTTAAATCCTGAAAACAGAGCCATGAGGATGTGCAGAAGTCTAGTTTTCTCACAGAACACTTTTTGGGTTATTATGACATTTTTACCTAATGATGAACATTTTTCCTACTGCAGGTTTAAGAAAACATCTTTGTTTGGCACAGATCCCCGCAAAAATCACACCATAATCATTTTAACATGTTTTTCAAGGAAAATGAGAATAACGATGTAAAAATAATCATTCCATCTAGTATCGCAAATCATATCGTAATTGCAATATCAGTCAAAATAATCACCATATGATTTTTTTTTTTTTTTTAAATCGTGCAGCCCTGCACTCTGTGGAATTATAGAATTCAGAGATTAACTCACAAATGTGCGTTAGTTTAATTCAGCTGCACGTCATTAATAGTGTCAGCATGAATTACGTGTTAAAATCAAGGGGGCTTTCATTCCCTCTGACACACTCGCTGTGTGGCCATTGACTGCGCTCTAGTTGTTAAATGATCAGGTGAAGATTTGAGACAAACTATAAAAACCCCTTTGCAGCAACACAAGGTCACCAGGCCTTTATCAATTTGCTCTTCATCTTCTGAGGGGCCCAGCGGCTCTGTGGATGTGAGGGTTCAGGAGGATTTGAACTTTAAACTTTGTCTAGAGTGTGTCCTGCTCAGTAGGTTGAAATCCACCTCTTCACACTGACCTATTTGCAGGAATAAATAATCTTCATTTTAGAGTATATCTAAAAAAAAAACAGCTATTCCCTCTTTGCCTATTATGTGGATTAATTCATCGCTGAATGATGCGCATTGGTCACACAGCACTCTGTAAGTGTAGTTTAATTTATATTATATTAAATATATAAATATTGTACTTTTTACTCTCCTACATAACTCTAGTTACATGTCACTTTGCAGATTCATATTAATAATACAGAATATAATCAACAAATATATTGTGATGTAATATTATATATTAAGATAAGACTTTATTGATCCCTCTGGGGAATTCACAGGCTACACAATTTACATTTAGTATATAAAGTAATTCAAATTAGTCCCACCTTTACCAGCTCCAACATTAAAGTAATGTTCATATTAATCCATCAATAGTTATAATCCAATAATATAATATACATAATTCTGAAATGGGCCTTTCAGAGTATTTCTACACTGTGGTATTGCTTCTTTTACTTAAGTAAAGAATAAGAGTACTTCCTCCACTGCTGAGAGAAAGTACATGTGGCCCCTCACTCTAGTATTTTTGCATCCTTGATTATTTTATGGGATGGCTTAACTGTACGCACATCACTTGAAGTGTTGAAGCTATTGGAAACCAACATCCTCAAAACGTAACGCCTGCACACACGTATTTCAACGACTGTCCATGGGTTTGTCTCTCTATGAAAAGTATTCATATAGTGTGGTTTGAAAATCAGTACTTAAGAAGTTAAATCTATTAGGATAGACAATAAAAAATACCCGATACTGATCACAATGGTGTCTCAGAAGTACAAAACTAAATTAATATATACTGGTGATAAAAAATGGAATTTAAAAATGTATTGTAAAGATAAATTACAGATTGATATAGCCAAAAGTGGTGGTTTTCCACAAACTTCAATGAACTTTAAATTAATTTAAAGAGTTTGATTCAGGTCTTCCATAAAAACACAGCTAAAAACTGAGTTAGATAAATATGAAGTAAATTTGCTCTATAGATTCACAGAATGATTCAACACTTCAAATAACTGTATTTGCAGGAAATATGACCTGACTTTGTGTATCAAGATTGAATTGTTTTTCGTGACAGAATGAGCTCCATGTGCAATGATAACCAGTGCACATAGAGGTCAGATGTTGGACCTCGAGAGACTTTACCCTCTGTTTTTGAAGCCCCTTAGCCTCATGTAGAACACAGAAAAAAGACAATAAGTTACACTTTGAGTGTCACAGTATTATCTAGATTATATATTTTCCTAATTCTCCAGCAAACATTCATCCTGTTCAAGCTTCATGCTGACACGTTATCAAAGCTCCGATAGCAGTTATCTTTCAACATAACCAGAATGATCTTGTTAGAGTTCAAAAAAGTACCTTTTCCTGGTCAGTCATTAACAAACGTATAGAGGCAAACCACACAAACTCAGAGAAGAGTCAGTTTCAAATGTGTTTAGGTAACAAGTATGGTGTCTTGAGTGTTTTCATCCTGGCACGCAGACTGTAGTCAGGCCAAAATAAACAGAGGTGTATCAAAGGTTGCGCACTCCATCGCCGTCGGGCTGGCTCACGTCCTCTCTTGTTTAATCTAGTTTATGTTTGTCACATTTAACTGTCCCTGACCTCTGACCTCGGTCTCCTTGTAGACAGAATCTGTGTACCAGTTCCATACTGCATGCCGAATCTATCCAGGTTTTGAGCATGAGTGTTACCGCACTGGAGAAGTGACAAAATAAATATGACAGCAAAACCTTGATTTTTAGAGTGAGCTGTTACTGTCCCACAATGCAATGCACAAAGGAAATGGAGGAGCTACTCACAGCTGCAAAACATGTATCAATAAACAATTTACCAGCAACAAAACATATAATCCTCGCTGTCAATGATTTGACACTTAGATTGGCAGAGTAGTTTTGCAGCCACACTAAACTAGTTTATCTGTTCTGTCACTTTTGCAAACACAGAGAAACACACACACATTTTTTTCCCCTTATCTAGCGCTGTGTTTCTCAAAGATAATAAATTATTCAGTTACCTCCAAATAAACTAAATACAAGATAATGTCCAGTTGTGTTTGTTCATCCTTCTTCTTTTATACTTGCAGATGACTTGAGACAGATAATCACATGACAAGATTCCCCAAAAAAAGCTTCTGTCTTTCAGCATCTGCGCACCTGATTTTTTTTTTCATCATGCAGTAGCTCAGCCCTTGTAGACTGACGTATAGTATCCCTCAAAAGAGATATAGATTTACGTCAAATATACAGTATTCTGCAACTTAGGACTCATATCAAACTAAATCAATTATAAAATTAAGCCTTTTTCATACACGTGAAAAACAAACAAAGTACCTCCTACCACCCCCCAGCCCAGCCCAGCCCTCATTCACAATTGAAAAATAGAATAAAATAAAATTCAATCAAGGAAGGTGTGAGGTTCTAATGTATGTTAGTAAGGTATTATAGCATTAAGTAGACAATAGGAGCACAGTAGGACAAATGTCCATAGTACTTCACTAGCCATGGGGGTGTAATGACGGTAGTAAGGCCAGAAAAGAAACGCCTTATTTTTCCATAAGTTGCTGGGTTCCTCCTCACACTATACTTCTTCTTTTCAGGTGTACTATAGGATGTTAATTCGTTTAACCGCTGCCTCTGTGAAGGAGGACTTTCAGATTTCCAGATTTTTCCCAGCTGTGCCCGCAAGTTGTATGAAGTATTTTTTATTATGGTTCACGTTAAGTCTGTCTCCCAAGATTCAGACCCTGGGTCAGATGAAATTTCAGTTTTTTATATTATCTGAAGTTATTCTAACGATGTATTTCCAATATTCTGCCAGCTAAGAGCAATTCTAAAGCATAGGAAGTAAATCTTCATCCCAGGTTTTACATGTCTGGCAATCGCTAGAGGCATTCTGGTATATTTTGTCTAGTCTGTGTGGAGTGTAATAGCTTCCATTATAGATGTTAAATTGCATTTGTCTATGTTTAGTTGAGATTAGTACAGTCTGAAACAAGGATATTACACCAATTGGCATCATTGTAATTGCATTCAAGAACTGATTCCTCTTTTTTTGTAAATAAATCTAGATTGGCAAGTTACAGTTTAGAATAATATAAATACAAGATGTTTGACACTATTTAGTGTAAAATGCTTTGCTAAGCAAATGCTTTTGTGGAAAGTCTGCACATAGCTGTTGCAGACCCAGTGTCTAATCTGAAAATATTTAAATAAATTATTAAAATTAAGCCTTTTAATGTTTTAAAAATGAATTTAAAAGACTAAGTCCACAAAACAGAAATGCAAACCAAAGGTCAAGGGGCCCCTTCAAGGGGTACCAGACAGACAGCGCTGTAGGAACACCACAATGCCACCAGGATAGAAGGTTCAGATTTTTTTTTCCATATATTTTATGCCTTACAGAATACAATAGTGAGTGTTGGGCTCCTCTATGGAGCTGCTTGGTGAGTGTGGACCCTGGGTTTTAGCTAATTAAAGGGGAACACCATTATTTCCATGGCCTAGGAAAGTTCAATCAATATTTGTGAACATGAGCTACTCTCTCTCAAAGCCAGAAACCAGAGAAGTAAGTCTCAAACTTGTGATGTCAATGGGTATAAAGTCTGGAGCTGATCCATAGACAATGAATGGGAGACTTATTTTGTGGACTCACAGATGTTTGTTTTCTTTTTTATACCCAAATGAGCTTTATTATATTGTAGTGATCTCAGTTATGAAACATAATATGTTCCCATATACTCAGATCATCTCCCGATTGTCTACGGAGCAGCTCCACACTGTATACCCTATGACATCACAAGTTTGAGTTTTAGCACTCTAGTTTTTGGATTTGGGAGAGAGTTGTTCATGTTTGCTAATAGGCCCACTGTTTACTTTTAGCAAGGGTTAGTTAACTACAGTATTTCACCTGTTTATTCATTGGTTTGAGGTTATTATTTCAACAGTTAAACCTTTTAGCTAACTTTCCATGTCTCTGCTTGCTTGCCTGCTAACTAGTTTTCTTGCAATATGAAATGGTTTGTCTGGGGTAGGCTGTGTAGGGATTTCCTCCAAAAAGAGAATAGTGATATAGTGAATAGTTTTTGGGATAACATGTCTTATTTGTTGGTAGTGAAAGAATAACGGATAATTTAGTTTTAGCCCCTCAGCAGCTCAGTCAGCGTGCAGCTTGTGCCTCTCCAGGTCTGATTTGATTTTGACGGCCTGGGGTAAGATTAGGTCAGCTTGCTACTTATTTAAGTGGCATTCATCTTTATGTTGAAACAGCTGTTTCTAATTTTCACCCATTCCTCTTAACAACACAAACACTAAATTACTGCAGAATGTGTGTGACGCCATAATGTCTTATAATATGTCAGTTGTTTTTATGCACAAACGTAATGTCTTTTTTCAAATACTCTGACATACATGGTATTTCAAAATACATTTTTAGACTTTCTGTAAAATTGTGAAGAAAAACAGGACATGCAATTACTGCTTACATTGGCTCTATGGTTAATGTAGATTGTACTTCATGCTTTTCTGGTTAAATCTGCTTTAAATGAGGCTTAAAGCGGTAAGGAAGAGTGGTAATTTATTCACTATTGAGAGCTAGTTAACAGTCTTCTCTCATTTCATGAGACCAACTCAACGCCAGATGAAATTAGAGCCAGATGAGAGAAAGATGGAGAGAAAGGGTTTGTCCCTCTGCACTGTTTATACTACAATAAAGAGAGGTTTGTTTATCTCTCGCTGTCTGCAGAGCTTGTATACCACATGAAAAGGTACAGAGTCGGTGTCTGTGTGCGGTTCACAGTCCCATTGTTTCTCCAGGTGTATGCTTGTGCATGCACACACAGCACTGTATGTTTGTGAGCATCACTTGCACAAACAGTCCTATACAGTCCCTGATATTCTTCGAAAAACACAGTCACAGTGAGTCACCTTAAAGGCCACAAGATATCTGAGAGACACATCTTCATTATTCGATCTTCTCTCAGGAAATGGCTCAATATTTTCTGCAGTTGTGTACAGAGACAAGAGCCTCAGGCTGGGACTTAGATGGAAAAGAGCATTTAGACAACAGGTGACTGCTCCAAATTTAATTATAGGCAGTGATGGAAAGTAACTAATTACATGGTACTGTACAGAAGTACAAACACTTGAAATACTTTTTAATGCTACTTTAAACTTCCACTCTACCACATTTTAGAGGGAAATATTATACTTTTTACTTCACTACATTTATTTGACCTCTATTAGTTGATCATATTTTGTTGATTAATTTATAAAATATGATGCATTTCTCAACATTAAACAACCCAGCACTGTATAAAGTAAACATTAGCTGCATCTCAACCAGCTAACACTAGAAATCTGCTTACACCTTAATGCATCATCAACAGTAATCCAATAAACTAACATATATATTATGATAATAATATAGCACACTGAATAATGAGTACTTCTACTTTTAATACTTTACATACATTTTGCTGATAAAACTTTTGTATGTTTACTTAAAGGTGCTCCATACGATATCCAGAGCATTATTGTAGCAACAAACAACTATTCGCTATGTAGTGGAGTAATGTCTGCCTGAGAAGAGAATGAAATCACTCTCCCTCTGTTTGTGTTATAACCATAGAGTATATATCTATAGATGGACAACGCGTCTTTACTTCCTCCCAATGTACAAAAGTGAAGCCAAAATATCCCGGATACAGGAGCTACCATCTTGAGATTTTGACGTTATTTGGAGCCAAAGTCTTTGCAGTAGTGATCGGGGGGCTGGAGCCACGGTATCGAGGTCCCGCCCACACATCCGCCTGAGCCAATCACGAGCCAAGCACTACCATAGCTTGTAAACGTGAGCCACCTAGCTACTACGTTAGCACCACGATAGCGGTTTGGCTATAAAGACACAACAACTAACTATAATATCTCTATAACTACATTTCTGATCAAATTGACACATGTTCTATTACACAGACTCGTGACGGTTATGGAAAGTTAAAGTTGCATCTCCTCTCTCGCACAATTCCCGAGCCTCCGGCTCCACAACTATTTCACTCAGAGCAGCTGTCAATCATGACGTCACACCCCTTTTTATAACATCAAAAAACAAATTAAAACTAAACTTATCAGAAATATGAACACTTGAACATAAGCGTGCCCCACTAGCTAGCTCTACACTGCTCTCATACAGAGGTTACAGCTGATAACGCCATCCCAACCGACGGCGCCTTTGTGGAAGCGTGTTACCCACACTCCGGCTCCCCCCAGCAGGTTAACACTGTTAGCTCTGTCAGCAGTGTTGCCGTTTTTTTTACTCTTAGCGCAGTTAGCACCGTTAGCTGCGAGCCGTCGCCATGTTGAGAACAATGCGGCAGTAATAGAAATGCTCCCAATCTTGCATTGAGAACCTTTAACTATGTATGGTATTTTTACTTTCACTATTGTCTCTGAACGTCCTCCGCGACTGACAAAAAATATAATTGGTTTATAGAATGTGGTGAATTGTTAGATAGATTTAATTATCGAAAAACATAAAATAAGCTCCATCTCAACCATCTACAACATTAAAAAGCTGCTCATACATTAATACATCAATAATGACAATCCAAGAATATAATGTATATATTCTACATAAAGAATCCCTTAACTTTGACAATTAAGTACATTTTGCTTAATGTCCTTCTTCACTTTTACATAAATATATTAAACATTTTTAGGGCCGCAACGACTATTTTCATTATCAATTATTACACTGATTATTGATAATAATTTAATGTTAAGGTTAGAGCGGAGCTAATTTGAACTATTTTATATTGATGGGTAGTTCGATATAAACTCGGAAAAAAAAGTTTGGGAACTTGTGTTTGATGGATTATTTCTCTGTTGTTACAGTGCTAATGGTCATTGTATTTTACCTCGTTGGAAAGCCTGTTTATTTACCTTCACAATGATGTCCAACTTGTAAGGATCATGCATTTGTGGGATGAGCAGCACAGCTGATTATGTGGGTAGCTCCCAAGAAAAATTTGCCAAAATGCTCTGTCAATGGTAAACAGTGTATTCACCTGTTGGTGTTGACTCTTGTTTTGAGTTGTTTGGTGGATTGGATGATTGAACTCTCTATCAGTAACGAGGAACAAACGAGACATATTGGCTATTTTATACTTTATTCATTTAATCTACCGTCAGGAGCCTTAGTAGCGGTAGAAGATCCATACACAGCCACAACAGCCTGGCACCTCCTCCTCATGCTGGTCACCAACCTGGTCACACGTTGCTGTGGGATGGCGTTCCATTCCTCAACCAGGATTAGTTGCAGGTCAGCCAGCGTGTTTGTGTTGGTCACTCTAACACGTACGAGCTGATCCCACAAGTGTTGAATTGGGTTGAGGTGTGGACTCTTGGCAGGCCGTTCCATTCTCTCTACTCCCACATTGTGGAGGTAGTCTGTGATAACCCTGGCTCTGTGGGGGTGAGCGTTGTCATCTTGGAGGATGAAGTTAGGTCCCAGATTGTGGAGATATGGGATCGCCACTGGCTGCAGAATCTCATCCCGATATCTCACTGCATTGAGATGGCCTTCAATGATGACGAGCCTTGTTTTGCCAGTGACATCATTGAAAGAACACACAACCACGCTGCAGGCAGAGCATTTTGGTAAATTTTTCTGCCAATTAGCATTGTAACAACAGAGAAATCAAAACAATTTTAACAATTCATTATATCTTTTATAAACTAATCATTGGGTTTTCATGTAAAATCTTAATCTGCAAAGTAATGAGTGGTAGTGTAGTAAAAAGTACAACATTTTCCTCTGAAATGCAGGAGAGTACGAGTATAAAGAAGTATGAAACGGAGGCTCTCAAGTGCAGTACAAGTACCTCAAAGTTGTACTTAATTCAACTCAAGTACCGTACTTGACTAAATGTACTTAGTTACTTTCCAGTGCTGCTAAATGTCTGGAAAAATGATTTAAACGATGAATCCATTAAAAAAATTGTTGCAGATTAATATTCTTTTAATCAAATAAGTGATCGACTATTGTTGCAGCTCATATGTCATTTTTTTGGTTCTTTTCTAATTTAATTTCTATTTTAACAAACTCATTTTGCTCAGAACATGATGTAAACAGGAGTAATTGCATCATTTTTTGAAGTTGACAACAACCACCTTTCTCTCCCTCCCTCTGTCCATAGGCTGCCCTGACCTGGCCGAGTCCCAGCAGACAGAGCTGTCCCACCGGTGTGATGGGGGGGAAGGGAAACCCCTAATTAAGATGTTGCTGCTCCCACCCAACAGGCGTTCCACAATAAAGCAGAGCTGTCAAAGTGGAGGTGATGACCATAAACACACATTCAAACATCATACTGTACACAAGGGGTTAACAAGCAGTTTCCACAAGCTGTAAATGCCCTCCCCCCATCCACTCCCCCCTGGAATGGACTGTCCCATGGCTTCGCATAACAAATGTGTGTGTGTGTATGTATGTGTGTGTGTGTATATGTGTGTGTGTATATATGTGTGTGTGTGTGTGTGTGTGTGTGTGTGTGTGTGTGTGTGTGTGTGTGTGACAGATTGTGCGCGTGTGCGTTCTCTTAGCCATATATATATTGGGCCATGTGGACACAGACGTGGAGTTTTGTGAGGTAGACTTTGTATTAGCTGCACGGCTGTTGGGCTCACTTTCTTCATTTGTCTCTTGAAGAGAACCAGCAGGACTATAAAGCAGCCTTCAAGTGTCTCTGGACTGCTTGTTGGAGGGAACTGAGGAAACCTTTCGAGAGTCTCTCCAAGTACCTGGCCCCGTAGAAAAAATGAGTGACATGCTGGATGAGGGTTCTTTCATGTTCACGTCGGAGTCCGTAGGAGAGGGACATCCAGGTGAGCTACCCGTGTGTGAAACTGGGACACAGAAAATGAAGTGTTTTAAAGTGTTTGCTTGTCAAATTTCTTTACAATTTGTTGCAAAAAGAAACATCCAATTTTAAAAAACAAACATCTTCACCTTTTTTTCCAACTATACACAGAGAAATTGATTTAACATTTCTACTAAAACTGCAGAAACATAGACATGCATATAAATAAACTATGCAAGTTGGTCTTCATGTCCAAAATATCTCCACATTTGCTGAGTATTTACTCTCCAAGCGTGGCTGGTATTCCATTCACAGCAACATGTGTTTACTCCCCTCACGCTCACGCTCACTTATGGGCAGCTGGAGGTGACTGTGTGTGACACACTGGTGTAAGGTTGCAACTAGTATGTTGACACTGAAATAGAGATAATACAAGTAAAGCCAAAATGCATGCTGCTACAGAACGACGACGTCGAACAGCCTTGACCTAATTAAAATGGCCCATTACAGTTTCTCTGTGGATTGCTATTTGATGTGGATGTCAACTCTTGTCAATCAAGTCCAACAATTGACAATCCCACATTGGCAATACTTTAATTTAATTCCCCCTATTTAGCATTTATTAGCAATATATAAATATTTAATAAATGTTTTTTAACATTCTAGTTGTAAACAGATATAAATGTTTATCAATGTATTTGTCAACAAATATAACTCCTCCTCTGGGCACCCATAAGTGGAGGCTGGTATATAATTAATAACAATATAGTAAAATACAGTTGTAATAATATAAAATGTCTTCATAATAATAATAATAATAATAATAATAATAATAATAAATTTGACTTATATAGCGCTTTTCAGGAACTCAAAGATGCTTAACAATATAGACGGTTATAGAAGTTATAATTCCTGATCAATACTGTATATTTAACAAACCCTTAAAATGTCCTTACAGCTGCATTATAGTGTGTTATAAATTAAATATTTATATACTGCTAAGAAATATTACCCAGATTTTCTACACACACCTGAGTAAGCTTGTCTAACTTAAAACCTAATGATTAAAGCTGAAACGTACTCTACCCTCTACATTGCTGCCTTTAGACCACTCCCCCACCACCCCTTGTCAAAGTGTTAAATGTGTTACAAAGTCCCCTGCGCTAAATCAATAATCAGTCAATTCAGCTTCACAGATAATAGCAGAACGTGACGACTGAGCAACCAATATTATGTAAAACCGTAGTGCTAGAAAATAAATGACACTGATTTTGAATCTGAGCAATTCACCTTGGTCGTGTCATAATTTGTTTTGCATTCAACTTTTTATTGATTTTTTTTGATTGAAAAGGTTTGAAACGAGACAAAAAGTACATCTTTATTGTACAAAGATATCATATCTCACTCTGTAAATTGTGGAGTTAGACATTACTTAAATTAAAAAAGAAACAAACATTATTCATAAGATGCCAAACCATCAGACACCTAGTGGCCAGCGAAAAGAAAGGAAGAGAAAAACAAACACTTGGTACTCATATTCTAAAAAGGCACTTTAGCTATTTCCAAACCATCTTTTAAAATAGCATGCACTTTGTGTCAGCAGTGCTGTGAAGAAAAGCAGATGGCTAAATCTTCCAGAAACATAGTCAACAGTAATAATACCATTTTTAGTTCCTTTTTGTTTTCTTATACTAGCAGATGGTTAATGGTTAAAATAACAGTGCAGCCTAATGATAAAATTCAAAGGGTTAAGACTTTCCATACACTGTTTGTACATCCATAGAGGTGTGTGGCCTTGGTAAAAAGCTGCAGAACACACCTTTTGATGTGATAACACACCTCGACGTCTGGGCTGTTCCCACAGATAGTGGCCATATTTGGGGGGGATCAAAGATACGTAGTCCCACACCTGCAGACTGTAAACTGCAATCTAGAGTAAAGATGGAAAACATTTAATATTAACTTTATTGATCCGTATCTGAGAATTAGTGCTAAAACTGTATTTTGAGGTTCTCTGTGTCGTGTCGAGTCAGTGCAACCAGATGTTCATGTTGTTTTTGATGAAACGTGTGTTGCATTGCTTCAGCATAAAACATACATTAATAACGCTACAATATATTGTTTTTTTTCTGTCCTCAAAAAAACTCATAGATTTCAAATAAAAAGGTCTAGAAATCTCAGTGCAATTATAAATTCAAATCACACTATCTATGTTCTGAGTCTAAACTTTGTGTTTAATGCTTGTCGCCTCTCCACAGACAAGATTTGTGACCAGATCAGTGATGCCGTCCTGGACGCTCACCTGAAGCAGGACCCAGATGCCAAAGTGGCCTGTGGTGAGTAAACTAGAATTCAGATCGAGTTAATGTTATTTTTTTTTAAACATGGAGACACAGAGAGAGAGTTTATGTAATCATCAATATCTTGTTTTTTTACATCCTCCTAAGTAAGACAAAGGGCAACATGTGAGTCAGTCAGTTTTGACATAGATGAGTACAAACAAACACAGTGTCCTGCTTAGGTAAATCCTCGAGATTGAGATTATTTATCATATTTCAATATTGACTTCTGAGTGTCACATGTTGACCGCTCACAAGAGCAACCCTGTGAACTTGCTAATAACGACAATCTGGCCTGTCATGTTGTTGCAGCAGCTATTTCCAAGTGATCAAAGTCAGTCTGTGTCCACAGATGTTCTAATATCACAAGGAGCTTAAAAGTATGTGTTGATTGTATTGATAGAGACGGTGTGCAAGACTGGCATGGTGTTGCTCTGTGGAGAGATCACATCTCGGGCCAACGTGGACTACCAGAAGGTGGTGAGGGACGCCATCAAACACATTGGCTACGACAACTCTGACAAAGGTGAGAAAATAACTTGGAAATCAACAAAAATAGAGGTAATGTGCACTCTGTGTTGACAGCTTTCTCTCTCTCATTCACTCTCGTTCTGTAGGTTTTGACTATAAGACATGTAATGTGCTGGTGGCTCTGGAGCAGCAGAGTCCGGACATTGCTCAGGGGGTCCACGTTGACAGATTGGAGGAGGACATTGGAGCCGGAGACCAGGTAAGACTGTTGCAACAGGACAATGTGTCCTTTGGTTCATGTTGGCTGGAAGGCTGGGTGATAGTGACACAAGTCAAATATCACAATGTCAAAGAATTGAGATAATTCAGCAGTGGTGGAGGAAGTACACCGATCCTTTACTTAAGTAAATACTCCATTAAACGTCCTGCATTTAAAATCCTACTAAAGTAAAAGTACAGCTAAAAGTACTTGAAGTATCAAAAGTAAATGTACTCGTTATGCAGAAAAAATTGGCCCCTGTGACTGACATATTAATACTGATGCATCAATGCGCACATTTTACTGTTGTAGCTGGCTAAGGTTGAGCTAGTTTTAGCTACTTTATATACAGTCAGGTAGTTTAGTCCAGTGGTTCCCTACCAAGGGGTTGGGCCCCCTCCACTGGGTCACAAGATAAATCTGAGGAGATGATAAATGAGGGTTGGAAAGAAGAAAAAACACAAATTTGTATTTATTTTTTGGACTGTAGTAACTATAACTACTAAAAAGTACAATAATGTTGTAGAATTTTACTTAAGTATAGTAATTCAATAAATGTATTTAGTTACATTCCACCACTGAAATGTAAATGAAGTGTAATTCAATCTGTAAGACAATGAAAAAGTCGACAATTAAAATTAGGGCTGTCAATCGATTAAAATATTTAATCACGATTAATCGCAAGTTAATCACACTTTTTTTTATCTGTTCAAAATCTACCTTAAAGTGAGATTTTTCAAGTATTTAATACTCTTATCAACATGGGAGGGGACAAATATGCTGCTTTATGCAAATGTATGTATATATTTATTTTTGGGAAATTAATCAACAACACAAAACAATGTCAAATATTGTCCAGAAACCCTCACAGGTACTGCATTTAGCATTAAAAATATACTCAAATCATAACATGGCAAACTGCAGCCCAACAGTCAACAACAGCTGTCAGTGTGTCAGTGTGCTGACTTGACTATGACTTGCCCAAAACTGCATGTGATTATCATAAAGTGGGCGTCTCTGTAAAGGGGAGACTCGTGGGTACCCATAGAACCCATTTTCATTCACATATCTTGAGGTCAGAGGTCATGTGACCCCTTTTGAAAATAGACATGCCAGTTTTTCCTCGCCTAAATTGGGCGCGAGTTTGGAGCGTTATTTAGCCGACAAGCTAGTATGTCATGGTACCAATGGATTCCTTTTTAATGTCTTTTTACCAAGTGCTCTTTTCATTTATTATATCTTATATCATATAATATCAGTATAACTAGGACTAGCTGACTCCTCACAGGCTGCAGTGTAGTACAATGCATATCTCACCTCTGTTTTAATTACAATATTGTTTTTATTTACTTGCATAATCATTTGATGGTATACTTTATTACTGCCAAAACTGACCATTTTATTAATCTGTAATGTTTGTTATAATTGGATAACCCCCATAAAAATATTGTTAAAAAAAAGTGCAATGGAAGTCAATATTTTGTCATCATCTACCTTTTTGTTACCGATTCAGCCAACATTACTATTTCCTGCTGACGATGATCTGTTCATTATACAGTTTACATCTTTCTGTTTCTGTTCTCTCTCCCTCTTTGCAGGGTCTGATGTTCGGCTACGCCACAGATGAGACAGAGGAGTGCATGCCTCTTACCATCGTCTTAGCCCACAGACTCAACTCAAAGATGGCTGAGCTCAGACGCAGCGGCACCATCGCCTGGCTGCGTCCCGACTCTAAAACACAGGTGAAGTGCAAGACTCGCCCCCCTCCCTCCCTCCTTCCCTCCCTCCCTCCCTCCCAAAACAGAAACCACACCACAATAGTCTTTCTGTGAATTACTTTATTGTTTCTACTCTGGATGTCTTCCAATTCAAGAGATTTATTTTGGTCGCAGCAGACAAAATCGGATCAGCGGTGGCTACTGCACGTATTTAAAGTCTGGGCAAAGCAAAAATAACTGTGTTCTGAGTTTATCACACCAGAGAAAAATGTGTTATTAACCACCCAGCCAAATTTGGATTATTAAAAAAAAATGGCAAGTATAGAAGATTACTACATAGTTCATGTATAATGTGTTCAGGAAACAAATCTCTGATTTTACTTTACCCGGACTTTAACAAAAAGCTCTCTGTTTAAATAATAGACTTTTGACTGATTTCCAGCTGCTGACTGGAGCTTTGTGACATTAAGTGTGTATTGCCTTCGTAGCCCAGAGTTCACACCAGGTATTCAAACACAGAGCTTTAGATTTATCACAGATTGGACTAAGCAGTAAGCACACATTTTTACTATACCACAGAAGTATTATGTGACTATGTACTTACCTGGCTATTGCAAATACAACCACTTTTTTTTCTGGGATGTTATAGAAAATCAGGCAAATTTCATTCAGAGTTTCAAGTTAGGGTCTGCACAAGAAAACCGATACAATCAAACTGTGGGGAAATTTGGTAAATGAGAATAACAGAGAGAGAACTGTAGATTAAGTCAGTAATTATAACAAATTCCAACATGGCGTACCAGCTTTTTGACATCTTGTGTGTCCCACAGGTGACGGTACATTATGACCAGAAGGACGGAGCTGTGATCCCCAAGAGAGTTCACACCATCGTGATCTCTGTCCAGCACGATGACTGCATCTCTCTGGAGGAACAGAAGAGGGTCCTCAAGGAGAAGGTAGAGCCTCATAAACGTACCTAACTGGGCTCTGGCTGATGTACTGCTGAGGAAATTAAGTCATGTCTTTGGGTTTAATGTTGCATTGATTCTATCAGGTGATCAAAGCCGTGGTTCCCGCTAAATATTTGGATGACAAGACCATCTACCACCTCCAGCCTAGCGGTCGCTTCGTCATCGGAGGACCTCAGGTGACCATCACACACAAGCTGTTTATTTCATCTAGAAAACAAACAACAAAATTAAAAAAAATCACCCTTGATTTTTTTCCCCCAACAGGGTGATGCTGGTGTGACAGGCAGGAAGATCATTGTAGACACATACGGAGGTTGGGGAGCTCACGGTGGCGGAGCTTTCTCCGGCAAAGACTTCTCAAAGGTGGACCGCTCCGCTGCCTATGCTGCCCGCTGGGTGGCCAAGTCTCTGGTCAAAGCCAAACTGTGCAGGAGAGTTCTGGTTCAGGTGAGCGTATAGCGTCATTCATTCAGCCATCCAAACATGCATGAGGGCTAAGGCTATGTGTAGATGACCTGTGTCTGAAGCATAAACGTGCTGATAAAAACATTTCTTTCTACTTGTCTTGTGTGTGTTGCAGGTGTCTTATGCTATCGGAGTGGCCCAACCTCTGTCCATCTCCTTGTTCACCTATGGTTCCTCCCAGAAAACAGAGTCAGAGCTGCTCCAGATTGTCAACAAGAACTTTGATCTGCGGCCAGGAGTCATTGTCAGGTAAGCACAACAATATGACCTCTGTATCCTCCTTAGGCAAGACGATGTCAAGGCTGCTTCATTTTAGGCCACTGTGTGTAGACGTTATTATAGCATATTTATGTCATCACTAGGGGGCACCAAATTGTACACATAGTGGCTTTAAGATGGTAGCTTTTGTCTTCATTCAACTCTTCTGCAGTGCAGGCTGTATGCATTTACAGAAAGATTAGATAAACATTCAGTTGTCTAATGTTTATTTGTACACAGCATGAACCAACACCACATACCACAGCATTTATAGCCTAATACCCATCCCTACATGGGCCTCAAAACTCAAGACTAAAATACATACAGAGCAGCAGAAACAATGATGCAATAAAATGATCATAAAACTCAGTGACAGGCAACAGATTATTAATGGCTCCTGATTGATCACTCTTCAGAAACTTGAGTTAAAAATCATCCTAGTCGTGACACATTCAGAGTTCCTACACAGCTTTTTATTCAAGCTGCAATGCTAAAACAGTGCAATGTCTTTGTCTTGCAAATTTAAATAACTGTATACCATCAATCCCTTCAGTAAAGGAAGGGCTATTTATGTACAATTCACCTTGGAACTAGAAAAGACAACTAAAGTCAATTAACTTCGCGTCACACGGCATACTTTTTGCCTTGCTCTTGATGACATCAAACTCTCTCACAGTGGTAAATATTTTGTCCGCACTCGTTGCTGCAAGCACCATAAAAAACACTCTGCTTGTATCATAAATTTATTTTTACATTTTAGAAAACAATATGATGATTAATAGTAATAGTCATTTTTATTACATTTTCTTTCAACATTTTTTATGACCTACTATACCATGACTTTTATTATTACTTTAAGGCATATAACACTATGAATTTTTATGATATACTATGACTTTCTTCCTGATATACTATAATATGACTTTTTATGATTTTTTACTGACATACTTTGAGTTTTTAGACATTTTGTTGATATATCATACTGCAAATCTTTTTTTATTACTTTAAGACATACCAGGCTTTTTTATGATTTTTTTAAATGACACACTTTACTATGAGTTTTTTAATGACCTGCTAGAGAATGATATTTTAGGACTTTTTTAATGACATACTATGACTTTATGAATTTTGTAATGATGCACTTTAGTTTGACATTTTTATGCCATTTTGTTGATATGGTATACTGTGACTTTTAAATGGTATACTATGACTTAATAACTTTAAAAAATGTTATGACATACTATATTGACTTTTTGAAAATATTTGTATCTACAAAAGGGGTGCCCTGTAGAAAAGGTTAGGGAACCACTGCTTTAAGACAAACCATACTATGACACACTATACTATGACTTTTTTAATGACCTGCTATATTATATTTTATGACTTTTTTTTATTACTTTAAGATATACCATAATTACTTTTATGATTTCTTTAATGACATTTTTATGACTTATTTCATGAAGTGGTATATAATGACTTTTAATGAAATCTGCATGACATACTATACTAACACTTTTTTAATGACATACTATGCCATGACTATTTTTATCACTTTAATACATACCATACTATGACTTTTAATGACATTTTTTTTTCAAACAATATAGGTATTATCCTGTGATGTGCTTACCTGTCCTGTCTCACCTCTGATGTTGCATTTCTTCTGTATCCTCCATAGGGAACTGAACCTGAAGAGACCAATCTACCAGCAGACAGCCTCTTATGGCCACTTTGGTCGACCAGAGTTTACTTGGGAGATGCCCAAAAAGCTCGTCGTCTAAATACTCCACCTGCTTGTCCTGATCCACTCACCTGGAAGCTGTACGAGGATTATTTTTTAATAGGAAGAAGAAAAGCCAAAGTTAGGGATAAGTCAGCTTTAAAGAGGTGAGAACATAATTATATGCACGAGTGGCCAACGGACATATAATGGGACACTCTCCCAATGAGAAAAGAGACATTGCAGAGGACATCTCAGTAACTAGTAATCCCCCACCCCCATGCAAGTATTGGTGCTTTAGAAGTATACTAGTCAAAGATCTTCCCTGGTAACATAAAGGAACATTACAGCAAATAAAATCCTCTGAAGATAAATACTTCTACCCCACTAGAAGCAGTGATTTACCTCAAAGCTGCAAATGTTCCTTTATGTGACCAGTATGATGTACAGAAACCACCTCAGTGCTTCATTTACAAAATTTGCTATTGACAACAGCAAGTATCTCATCAGTGACTATCACATGAGTGTAATTGTTGCTCAACCAAAGGCTCAGCTTTAGAAGAAAATGTAATTACTTTTGTCATGACTGTAAAATTCCTTTTCTAAGTCTTATTTTGTAACGTGTGCTACAGAAAGCTGTTTGCACTGTTACAATCACCGTAGTACGACAAGACAGGTCATTAAAACATGGAGAGAGCTCTTATCTCTGAAGCACTTGTTACAATAAATCAAATGTAAAACAGCCATGCAGTCTTAGTTTCCATACTGCTCTTCTTTTCTGTCATCCTTTCAGCCCTTTGTTTTAACATCAAGCTGCTGGTGGCTGATTTGTATCTTTATATGTCTTTTTTTTTTTTATTTACCTGCAGGCCTGCTACTGTGACTGAGTCTGTAGATGTGACTCATTTTAGCAAATAACTTGAAGTCTTTGCTCTCTGCAGTGGATTACCCAGCTGCACACCGTTGAGACTAAAGCATTTAGTGCACCGCTGATGTCTTAAAATTGCTGCGTTTTTACAATGTTATGAGCCTATGCTAATCCAAGTCAATATCTGACAGCACACCTTGGTGCAGATCTCCTTCTATATCTTTGACAAATTTACTTAATTTCTAACTCAATTGCAGACTGAGATCCTTCCCCTTGGATTTAGGAGGGAAAAGGGAGTGTTTATTAAAATATATTTCTAAACAGGGCATTTAAAAAATTGAATTTTATGTCTGCTTATGCCAGTGCTTTAACTCAAAGTAATATAATTCTTTACTTCTGATAGGATTTAGGAAGTGTGAAAACTACTCACCTTAAAACTTCATGTCTGTAGAGGTCCAGGATTTTGTGGTGCGTGTAACAACCCGTGCGTTCAGCTACAGCCGACATTATTTTGTAAGAGAGGTTTTCTCTATTTAATGTGTTGATCTGTGTCATCTTCTGTCAACTCTGTTGGCAAAGAAACTGGACAATGTAAATAATTAAACAATAAAGAAGATTAAAGATATAAACTGTTGTCTGGTCCCTTCCACAACATGCTAAAAAAGCAAATTATTATTTTACCACTTATTTATTGTATATATATGTATATATATACATACATACATGTATATGTACACACATACATGTATATGTACACACATACACATGTATATACACTTGACTGACTTTTTTTTCCACATACTAAACTATGACTTTTTTTGATTTTTGTTCGACATACTATGACTTTTATTTTTTTGACATACTATGCTATGACTTTTGTTTTACTTTTTTGACATACTATACAATGACTCTTTTTGACATACTATGCTATGATTTAAAAATGAGAATCGAAATACTATACAATGATGTTTTATAATTTTTTTGTCATACTACACTGACTTTTTTTCAAGATACCAAAACTTTATTTACTTTATTTTTTCGACATACTAGACTGATTTTTTTTTTCTTCCACATACTATACTATGACTTTATTAATTTTTTCAACACACTATACTTTGAATTTTATATTTTTTCGACATACTATACTATGACTATTTCCAACAAACTATGATAGGACTTATTTTTTCGACATATTATACTATGATTTCTTTTCGACATACTATACTGTGACTTTTTTAAAAAAAAACGTTGAAATACTATATTATGACGTTTTAATTATTTTTTACATACTATACTACGACTTTTTAAAAAAGAAATTCGAAAGACTATACTATGACTTTTCTTCGACATACTATACTGACATTTTTCAACAAACTATACTATTACTTTTTTATTTTTTTGACATACTATAGTATGACTTTTTTTCAACATACCATACTATGACTTTTTAAAAAAGAAATTTGAAAGACTATACTATGACTTTTTTTTAATACTATACTGTGGCATTTTTATACATACCATTCTATGATTCTTAAAAATAAAAAATGAAAATACTATACTATGAATTTTTATTTTTTTGACAAACTAAACTATACTATGACGTTTTATCATTTTTTCAACATACTATATTATGAATTTTTTTGGACATACTATACTATGAATTTTTATTTTTTGGACATACTATACTATGATTTATTTCTTCGACATACTTCACTATGAATTTTTCTCTTTTCAACATACTATAACTTTTTAAGGTTTTTGACATATTATACTATGACTTTTAACATACTATGCTACGACTTTTTTATTTTTTCAACATACTACAATATTTTATTTTTTTGACATACTATACTATGAAAACAAACTCAAATCTCCTTCACACGCTTGCAATTGCAACTGGTTGAAAATTATCTTCTCAGCGTCCTCATGTCACTCACACCTGTGTCTTTTTCTAGATGATGGACACGCTGTGATTGTGACATTAAAATTGAAACTGCGACGCCTTGTAGTTCTTTAACAAAACAAACAAAAATGGGCCCTACACTTTAGCCTACAGTGACTTGTTTCATGACATTTCTTATAAAATACTATACTATGACTTGTTTCATGACATACTATGCCAAGACTTTTTAGATGGATGGATGGATGGATGGATAGATAGTAACTTTATTGATCCCAAGGGAAATTCAAGTTTCCAGCATCACAGTTCCATAGTGCAAAACATGTTAGTAAAAAGACACAAGTAAGTAGTACAGAGAATAAAAAAATATACCAGATATAAAAATAACAGGAGATGAAGAAACTGTTAAAAATGAATATAGTGTAGCGTAACAACTGAGATACGGGACTATTAAAAATGTGAATATAGCACAGAAAGTGATATAGTGCTGGATAATAAAATATAAGAGATATGGATATTAAGAAATGTCAAATATGGAATATAATGCGGGATAAGAACCGAGGTAGAGAAGGTTTTTTATTAAATTTGTATTACTATTATTATTATTTTATAACTATACCATGACATTTTTTATCATATACTATGACTTTTTAATGACATTTTCTATGACAAAGGCTACTCTACTATGACTTTTTATGTTCGTTTTTTTAGGGTTTTTTTATTAAATGCTGTTTTGTAAAGGCTTTCAGACATTTAGATTAGTTAGGTTCAATGGACGCCTCAATAATATCCACAGTAGCTGATATTATTATGCATCACTTACTTGCTGAGTTGGGTTGATTGAAGGTCTCTAGGTAGTTCTGGTTTCGGTTGCAGGCAGCAGGCGGATGAATACCTAAATGAATGAATTAATGAATGAATGAGTGGAGTGCATGCACATGCAATGGGCGTTACTTGTAACAAAATAAAGAAACTATAGTTCAATGCATCAAAGTATCCAAAAACGTAGGCCTTAGTTCAACATCAAAATACTAAAGCGAAGACAAACTCAATCTCCTGTGCATTGAAAATAATGATCTTCTCAGCGTCCTCATGTCACTCACACACACCTGGATACACACCTGTGTCTGTTTCTAGATGATGGACGCGCAGTGATTGCGTCATTAAAACTCAAACCGCGACGCCTTGTGGTTCTTTAACAAAACATACAAAACAGGCTCCTACACTAGAGCCTACTAGGACTATTGGTTCATGACATTTTATACTATGATTTTCCGTGACATTTTTTTTTTTTTTTTTTTACTTAGTTTTTATTGCAGTTTCAGCAACTTATACAATCATCATCACATTCTTTCCTACTGAATTTTCATTTTACAGCTGTCTCTTTGTTTTTACACAAAATTTCACAACTTAAAACAAGAGAGGAGAGAAAACACAAAAAACAAAACAAGACTTCATCTTAAACTATAATTTCAGTTGAATTCAGAGAAAAAGGGAGGACACATACTCAAACAATCCAAGAATTAAAATAAAATAAAGTAAAATAAATACATTTAAATAAAAATAAATAATTATAAATGTGGTGAAGGGTCAGAGGTCAGGGAGGGGGAGTGTGTGGAAGGGTGTGTGTGTTGTATGGGTGTGTGTATGCTTAGAGAGATGACATGGGTCAGGAAGACAGATACAAGCATGATCCAGGATATATAAAAACATTCAGATCACCGATCACTGTATTAATATGGTCATGACATGGCTCCATTTCGTGACATTTTTAACACCATTCTATGTCAAGTATCTCATCAGTGATACTTGACATAGATAATTAATAATGAGTGTAATTGTTGCTCAACCAAAGGCTCAGCTTTAGAAGAAAATGTTATTTTTTTTTCATGACCGTAAAATTCCTTTTCTAAGTCTTATTTTGTAATGTTTGCTACAGAAAGCTGTTTGCACTGTTACAATCACCGTAGTATGACAAGACAGGTCATTAAAACATGGAGAGAGCTCTTATCTCTGAAGCATTTGTTACAATAAATCAAATGTAAAATAGCCATGCAGTCTTAGTTTCCATACTGCTCTTCTTTTCTGTCATCCTTTCAGCCCTTTGTTTTAACATCAAGCTGCTTTTTTGCCGCACAGCTCACCTGGTGGCCGATTTGTATCTTTATATGTCTTTTTTTTATTATTTACCTGCAGGCCTGCTACTGTGACTGAGTCTGTAGATGTGACTCATTTTAGCAAATAACTTGAAGTCTCTTCTCTCTTTGCTCTCTGCATTGGATTACCCAGCTGCACACCGTTGAGACTAAAGCATTTAGTGCACCGCTGATGTCTTAAAATTGATGCATTTGTTATGAACCTATGCTAATCCAAATCAATATCTGACAGAATATGTTGGTGTAAATGCATCTCTCATTCTATATCTTTGGGATATTTAGCAAATGTCTTACTCAATGTGAAGTGCTAAGTGCCCTGCAGCACTATATTGCAGACTGAGATCCTTCCCCCTGGATCACAATCACAAAGTGCTTAATCTAATTATTTCATTTTGATGGTACTGAGGAAGTGTGAACAGTACTCACCTTAAAACTTCATATCTGTAGAGGTCCGGGATTTTGTGGTGCATGTAACAGCTAACATTGTTTTATAAGAGAGGTTTTCCTTTTTTTAATGTGTTGATCTGTGTCATCTTCTGTCAACTCTGTTGGCAAAGGAACTGGACAATGTAAATAATTAAACAATAAAGAAAATTAAAGACATAAACTGTTGTCTGGCCCCGTCCACAACATGCTAGATTAGAGTTATGTGAGGGAAATAAAATTGCATTACACGAAGAAAATTCTTATTTTATACGTTTTTATTTGTTGAACATTAAGGCATATATATATGTATATATATATATATATATATATATACACACACACAATCATATGACTTTTCATCAAAATAGAATTTACAACCTAAACCTCTTTGGTTTTTCATTATCAAAATAATATATAAGGCACATAGGGAGCATTTTGCATTTCAACAGAGAAGTAACAGAGTAACAGATTTCTGTGAGTTTTACAGATGCTAGTTTGTCAGAATGCTCTCACCAATGATCTACTGATTGCATGAGTGACCTAGTTCTTCTTGCAGATATTTAACCATGTTGGCGTGAGCAGCATTCTCACAAGCTAACTATACAGGAATGTTTATTTTTAAGCTTTACATAGTCTTGATTAACAAAAATAATCTATTATACCATGGCTAACCACCTATATTACACAAAAACATATAAACATGACGAATCTTTATAAACAAAACGAATGCCATTAAAACAAGGACAACAGAAGGCAGAAGCAAGCAGAGTTCATTCCGCTTTGAATCAAACAATGCAGCTGGTGTCGTAACATTTTCCTGAGTGCAAAGTTTAGACAGATCAGTAAATGAGGAAAAAAGGGACAAAATGTAGAGAGGTTGATATGAAATGAAGAGAGGGACGCCGAATGGGCAACGCAAAATGTGAATCTGACTGACAGAAAATGCCATTTTTGTAGTGTTAAACTCAAAAACAGGGACGTTATTATGCATAGCTTCCTAACATGCAGAAATCATTCGGTAAAATTAGAAACTTTTAGTAAATGTTTCTCTCTAGAGCAGCATGAGCAGCACCATCATTTTCTTAACACGTAAATGCATCAAATCTTTACTGTGATTTGTTAGAAGAATGCATATTGTAAAAGTAATGTATGGTCACAAGGCCAAGTTTCACTTCAAAAAGTGATGCCAGGTAGAAAACTCTGAAGATCACTGCTGAACTAACGCCAGATGCACAGGCAGGAGAAGTGCGCTTCATGACTTCGCTCCACCTTCTTAGTATATTTAAAACAAAAGCAGATTTGGCCTAAAAGTCACCAGTGGTGACTGAATATTTTCCACTGCATATACAAAAATGTTTCAAGTAGAAAACAAGAGTTGAGCTACAACTATTGCAGCTCTGATTCCAAATGCAACACGCAGTTGGACCAGCAGGGAGAAGCAAGTGATCAGAGGTGTGTCTGGTGTTGTTTCCACCGTCCAAGCTCGGCTCATTCCACAGAGCAGCGTGCACAAGCTTTTCCACTTCAGTCTTGTTGATAGTATTCATACATTCAGTCACATAGTGAATTGCTACATTTCAGTCCTTCTGTAACAGATTGTAAAACTGTGTTTTGAAGAATGGGCTTCTGAGCAACTAAACCACTTGCACCCAAAATACTGGCACGAACAAAAACCTCTGCCCAACATGTGGCCAGCTGTGGTATGAGGGGAGTGATATTTTCACTGTGTGAAAGCCTACTAACAAGACCATTGCTGTTGTAAACCCTCTGCTTGCTCTGGTATTTCTCAGAGAGCACAGAGTGTGTTAATATTACACTGAGATGTTGAAAATTTCCTAAAAATATAAACAGGAATCTTGGCACAACTCTGTACTACAACACAGCACAGAGTGTCAGAGAAAGTTAATGAATACAATCGACATTTGAACATCTGCACGGAGGGACAGCTGAAAAAGAAAAAAGACCATGAGGCTAAAATAGAATAAAAACTACACTGACTTATATCAAAATGTCAAGTCAGTGAAGCTCACAGGGAGCATTTCTTCAATGTAAATGAATTGGTAGTGACAAATATCCGCTTTGGTATTCCTGGCACTCACACGCGCGCATGCAACCTTCTGTCCCTGCTCCTCCACTATTAGCAGTCAATGATGCTGAGATTGACCCTACAGCTCCATCTTATAGCTTCTATTCATCAGACGTTCATCATAATCACAGCTAAACTCAGGGGGAAATGACAAGATAAGGCCTTTTGTGTTTTAGCACCGATGCCACAGGCAAACTGATATTTGGCGTATTCTGCTATACAGTAACACGGAGGCAGGACAGTGCATCTCATTTATGTCTTACATTACAAATCCCTCCTTTTCCCTTTGTTACAGCAGCTAGACATGCTGAAAAACACTCCAAACTATGGAGAGTTCAAAGAAAGAGTAAAGCAATGACAGCATGTTCTCTTTGCTGGGGAGTAATGAGATGCAGACCTGCGTCCAAAGGACCTGAAAACACGTGTGATGCCTCCTCACTAAACTCAATAAACCCAGTGCTCTGGCTTGAATTAGCTGGTACGCATTTGGCCTCTGGACACTGTATCATCTCCCTTTCATATTCTTTGGTAGAACTCTACTGAGAGGAAGTTGAATCAATTTGAGGTTTAAGGTCGATATGGTGTATTTATCTTAACAGTAAGAGGAAAAGACAACGCGTTTTTTTCAGAGTCAGGCATAAAGGTTTGTCTTAATGAGGCACCAGGTCTACTGTTTGTTCTGTATGCAGTTCAGATAATGATATGGCACATCACCCAAAGCCTCCAGACACAATAAGGCAATGTGCGCTGGGCGTGGGTCTCATGGATACTTGAAAAATAGTGTTTGGCTTGCATTTGTTGAGTTGCTGATCAAACCTTGAGTTGCTGATTTTGCGTATTTTAAAGCTGCATTAAGCGATTTTTGACCACAAACCGAACTGAGATAAGTTGTTATGGCTGAGCCTACTACCTGCACATCCAGCAGACACACAGCAACATTATCATCCTGATGACCACCTGAAAAACATGAGTTCAATATTCACTTTCCTTTCAGCCTTGGCTAACCAACTCCTGAGAAAAATATCTGGGTCCATATAAAAACTAGGGCTGTCAAAGTTAACGCCATAATAACACATTAACGCAAATTCGTTTAAACGTCACTAATGTCTTTAACGCAATCGATCTTCTGGAGGTTGTAGTGGGCTCAGTTTTAAAGGTAGAGTGATGATACTGGTGTCATATGAAACTAGAAGGAATCCATTAGTACCAATCACACTAGCTCGTTGTGAAGGAGGTTAAATAACGCTCCAAACTTGCGCCAAATTTTAACAAGGGAAAAACGCTCCTTTTTTTTTTTCCAAAGGGTTCCCTTGACCTCTGACCTCCAGATATGTGAATGAAAATGGGTTCTATGGGTACCCACGAGTCTCCCCTTTACAGACATGCCCACTTTATGATAATCACATGCAGTTTGGGGCAAGTCATAGTCAAGTCAATACACTGACACACTGACAGCTGTTGTTGCCTGTTGGGCTGCAGTTTGCCATGTTATGATTTGAGCATATGTTTTTTCTGCTATTTGCAGTACGTGTGAGGGTTTCTGGACAATATTTGTCATTGATTTATGTTGTTAATTGATTTCCAATTATAAATATACACATACATTTGCATAAAGCAGCATATTTGCCCACTCCCATGTTGATAAGAGTAATAAATACTTGACAAATCTCCCTTTAAGGTACATTTTGAACAGATAAAAACATGTGCGATTAATTTGTGATTAAATATTTGAATCGATTGACAGCCCTAGCAATAACCAAAAACAGTCAGCTAAAAGCAGCTACAATCTACAGTATGTAGAGTAAGGTGTTAATCATCAGGGGTTCAGTACTATGAAGGAGTCTTGAGATTTGTTTATATCAAAAATATTACTTAATGCAGGTTTAAATGATTGCAAAATGCAGACCGCTGCCCTGTTCTATCTCCAGGATTGACTAAAACATCTATATACTCTACATTTGACACTGTTTCTTTAAATGTATTGCATTCATCTATTCTTTCGTGGGAGAGCGAGCATGACCCTGCTCCCACTGCAACACTCACAAACCATATTCTCTCTCTCTCTCTCTGCTTTTCTCTCTGTCTCGCTACTGTAATACTGGCAGCTCGGCCGTCCAGCAGCCATCACTCTTCTACGTACAACGAAAGCATCACGGCAGTCATCTGAAGTGGAAATGGTCCAAGGCCACTTATTGAGGCAGGTTACAGGATCTCAGGGGGGAGCAGTACATTTTCTTGATCTGATTGACAAAGTACTCCTCTGCCAAGTTGGGAGAAATTTTGGTTTCACACTTGTGCAATGTGCAAAATACAAAATGTTCTTTAGAGACACCGAGCTCTGATGTGAGCACAATACAAGCTAAGCTCTCCGCTGTGGCAGCAGGTCCACACCCCCCGGGGTTGAAATAGTAGAATCCACTCTGCCGTGAGCGGCGACTGCACTGGCCTGGTTCATTTCAAAGCTTCAGACGAACGTGGCTGCAAATTAATAATTAAACTCATTCGACAGCCAGAGTTTGAATAGAATAAACAAGCCAACTGTGTGGCATCCGGATGTGCCGGCAGGCTACAGTATGGACATGTGTTCAGGTTGGTGTGGATGTGGCTGTGAGTGTGAAATGGGCCCTCCCAGCGCGTCCACCTTGTGTTCTCTCCCAGCAGGTCCCAGGGTCCCTCTAGCCAGCACCACCATGGTATCTGACGACATGCCGGCAAACTCGAAGGCAAATGTCCCGTAAAACAGCATGATGATGACGCAGAACACCCATTCGAAGATGGCCGATGCGTGTTGAAGGACGAAGCTCTCCTGACAGAAAAACACACCACCTGAAAACACGGTCAAGGACAACAACAGCAAAGCAGTGAGAAAGCCTAACATTGATCCGATTCACCTCACTACAAACTCTCTTTGACTGCTCTTACTTCAGACTGCCAAATTTGAATATCAACCCAACCCAGTACTCAGAAACTGAGCATTATCTGATTATGAAATGAAAGAGTTGGAGCTCAGACCAAAAAAAGCACAGCTTCAAAAATAAAGAAAACAAATAAAGGGCTATGTTGGTTTGGTTATGTTGCTAAAGGTACAAGTGCGCAGAGAACCTGAACCAGGAAGTCCAGTTTGAGTTATATATCCAAGACTTTAAAGGCCCATCACATGCCAGAACACTGCACATCGCTTTATAATACTAGGAGACAGTTGTTCAGGGGGGCTGTGTTTTTTTTAAACAAGCTACTGAACACCGTCAAAAGCAGCACAACCAAACACAGAAGTAGTATTTACCACGTTTAGGAGTCTTGAATTTTGGGACTATTTCTTGGTTAGGCGCAGTAACTTCCTGGAGTCTCTGCAGATGGCGAAAAGGCTCGAGCAAATCACTACACCCAGCCAAGAAATAGTCTTGCACATAGTTCTCCGTAAAAGATAAAGATACTCTATAGCAAAGATCACACATTTAAAGCTCCGCCAGTGGTTTGAAGTGGTATACACTTTTTGGATGAAAGCAGATTGTATTATATTTGCGAAATGTATTTATATTTTCTTTTGCTAACATTAGATATTTACACAGCCAACAGCCATATTTAGCATTACGAAAATGAGTTAGCTAGGACAGTCGCTAGCGTTAATTGTTAGATCTCACAAGAGTGTGTTGCTGAGACAGAGAAAGGTCTCGAACACAGCTCATTTTCTCCTCGTTCGTCTGTCTGAAAAATGCCATTTTAGTGTCAGAATGTTCGGAACATATGTGGCTTGTGTAAAATGGGTCTGGTGTTTACTTTGGTGACTATGGGGTGAAATAATCAGTCATAATGTGTATTCATGTTCACTTCTCCCATTGGAGTTAATAAACTCAGGACATGCCACTAGTCTCCTAGAGGGGGCGGGGCAGTGTCAAAACCACCGTGACACAGATACAGGAAGCTGACTCCCAGTGCACCGTCTCCTTTCTGAACTGTCTCTGCCGGTGGTATCGATCTACTCTTCTATCAGAAAGAAAGCAAATAAGCATAACTCTCTAAATGTTTTCACAGCATTGACTGTAACAGATCTGTTTGACATGTCCTCTACCATGTCCGCTATAAATCTTTGAATCTACTCTCATGTATAGCTGTACAATAAGGCCCATAACATGAAAGACAGGATTGAATACTGGAGGGAAACTGTTGTTGTGATATAATGTGGAGGAGATGTCTCTGTCCTTAATCGGGCTGGCAGCACTACGCTCTATTCTGAAGCACTTGACAGCCTCGAAGGCTGCCATCTGTTAGTGGCTGGGGAGGATACTGAGCACCAAGGCTACGAAGGCCAGCAGGGTCATGCAGAGCCGGAGGTGGGCCACGTTGTACTCCCCCTGGGTCTTGGCCAGTCGGTATGTCAGTGCTGACTGCAGGCACACAAACAGCATACTGGTGGGGAAGGCGATGCCTGCTCCGACATAGTGGAGAACTTTGGCATTATCCACCTGTCACATGAAGAAAGGAGACAGGAGAAAGGAGAGGGACGAGGAGAGACAGGGGTTACATTAAAAAGATAATACACAAAATCTGCAGTTTAGCAGCTGACATTAATGAAAAAGAAAACACTACGTGGGAACAATCAGAGAGGAGCAACAGCAGACAGCTTCAGCATCAAGCTGTTGTCTAATTATTCATTGTTGTGTAATACTTTTTTTGAAGCCACTTAACCCTTTAAAGTATTCTGTCTTTCAGAGGTTGTAGCAGGCTCTGTTTTCAAGCAAGAAGATACTGGTATTATATGGAACTAGAAAACCTAAGGAATCCATTGTTACCAACCATGTCATGCTAGCTTCTTGGGAAGAATGCTAAATAATGCTACGAAGTAACATTAGTGGCTAAATAACACTCCACATGCAAAATTTTGGCGACGAAAAAAATGGCATGGCGATTTTCAAAGGGGTCCCTTGACCTCTGACCTCAAGATATGTTAATGAAAATAGGTTTTATGGGTACCCATGAGTCTCCTCTTTTCAGACATGCCCACTTTATGATAATCACATGCAGTTTGGGGCAAAAATCATGTAGTTCTTTTCATGCAGTACAAATGTGTTATTTTCAGCCATTCTAAAATGGTGTATTTTAATATTTCTGCATGCTGGGGTCCCTAAACAGTCTTGGAATTACATAAATTGAGTATCACTGTAAAGCTGAGACTCTTGTGGTTTCAATGAGCCCCAACTGTATTCATGTGTGATGATGTTAGTCCTCATAGTAGCCATTTCATTGTATTGAGACCATTTTTTTGAAACTTGACCTCACTGTATAAAATGACCTGTGGTGACCTCTAGGATAATCACAGCCTCATGAAACTTTACATCCACAAACTAAAGACCTAGAGCATTCAGAGGATGGATGGCTTTCCTAGGTAGATTGACAATAAGGAGGTTTCTGAGCAGTTTCCAGAACAGAAGTGCTCGCCATGCAATCGGCAAAATGTCAAAAGTTTTTGAAACCAAATCCCACCATGGCTTTTTCTGTGGTGCTCCTCAAGGTCTTGGTGTCTTAATGTGGTATTTTGGAGGGATTATTGATCATTTTTATCAATTCTCAAGTGGTAAAAAACTGTTAAATTTAGCACCAAATCAGTGTAACAAATGGTATCAACACAAAAATTACTGCAATAACTTATGAGACATAAAAGAGCATGGGAATGGAAATCACAGACTTATCATTATGTTCTAAACCCTTATGCATTTTCACAATTTATTTTAATTAATTTATTCCTTTATTAGTATTTTTATTATTATTATTATTATTATTATTATTATTATTGACTAGAACAACTTGACACACAGTGCTGAGCTGCATCTCACATTAATCTTCAGGTTCCCAGCTTTCAGATGATGTACACCACTTCTATGTGACATCTACTGTTGACTTTTTATCTACCCCTGAACGTCCCCTGTCCCCCAACACTACCCCTCTAAAAAAAAAAAGAGAGCGGAAAGGTAAGGGGTTAAGACTTCTTTTAGTAAGGAGCCAAAGAAGAACAAGTGAAAACGAGATGTTATGGTAATATGAAGTAATCAACAGCAGCGAGCAACACCAGAGAACGCCTCCTTATCCCTGCTGGTCACAAGAACGATAGGAAACAATACACAAAAGAGCTGCTCAGGAGCATGTGACTACAGCTCCCACTGCAGGATCCACACACACAGAGCTCAGATGTACTGATCAGATCAGATCAGAGATTCAATGGAGCATTAACCAGAGTTAGAAATACATCTTCAACAGCCAGACTAATTCAGATAGAAGACAGAGATTTGCTTTTCTTGACTGATGCCGAGTGGTTAAAGCCTTGTGTTTGGAATAACAATGTTCCTCTGCTCCACGTAACTCTTAGGGATCATTAGAGCAATAGCCTACAAGTTACGTAGTTTTGGCTTCTAAGCCATTTGTCCATTGACCCGGCTAGTACATACTGAACATTCTTGTGCAGTAGGCTAATCCTTGATGTGACACAGTAAGATTTCCAGACAATTCATTGTGAAAAAGTGAGCAAAGTCTTTTCTTAGATGTGCCTGTGACACCCACAGAGCTGGAAGTGACGATGGGACGTAAATCACGGACATCTTTCCACATGTTTTTGTTCAAAAAGCAGTGTTTTACTCACAGTGGGAATTCCACTTTAGTCTAGTAAATTCCATAGTAAAGTGGCTGTTACAAAATCGTATTTCTTTTACTGCATCACCCCTGCATCTATTGTAACTACATCAAACTAGCACTGTGGGAGTCTGAGTGTTGTAGTACTGCCAATCTGTTACTCACTATTCTCAGTAATGGAAAAACACACACACACACACGCACAAACAACAACCATATGCTTTGTTCTCCTGGCACCTTCTTGTTTTTAGTGCAGAACTTTACCTAGATCCAGCTTCTCAATTGTGAGGATTTGCTACTTGTCTTTGTCTGATATGATAGTAAACTAAATATCTTTGGGTTTTGGAAGGATGTTCGGATATAACGAGCAATCTGAAAATGTCACTTTGGGCTTTAGGAAACTGTGATGGGCATTTTTCGCCATTTTCTGATATTTCATAGACCGGCAGATTAATCAGTAATGAAAATAATCCATATACCCTCCACAGTGGTCTGCGCTGCGTGTGTGTCGCCTGGTGTCCTAGATTCTATAACTAATTGCGGTCATTACCTGATGGCTTAATGATCCGTTAAGTAAATCTTTGCTGTTCTACTCACTGTAATGTATGTTTTCACACATTATACATTATGCCAGGAACATGTGCTGTCACAACAACGCAGGTTAGAGATAAAGCTAAGGACAATGGAAAAACTGATGGATGGTGAGAGCAGTGAGGTGGACTGAAATGTGGCAGCAGAAGCAGTGAAAAACAATGAAGAAACAGGAGAGCCATATGGGGGAAAGCTCTCATTATGGCTACATGTGTTCATCAGAAAACACACATCTGTGAGCATCTGCCTTCATCTGTCTCTGCTGAAATGTTTTGCAGCTAAAAGTCACCGGAGTGTGTGTGCCTACATCTGTCGTATTTTCTAAATATTGGTGCCACATTTCAATGAACAGTGCTCCCTCACTGTCATTCTCTGACATGATCCTCTGCAGTAAACCATCTAAAATAAATGCTTTTACTGTGTGCTGCATTTTGATTACAATGATTGTGTATTCCGGTGATACAGAAAGTTAAAAGTGTGCAGGGTGATAAGGGGTGTGAGGATGTGGGAACAAGCCCATCTGATATCCAGCTTTCTGTCACATTTAGCTTTCACTTTCTGGAAACCGAAACAAATGAAATAACATAAAGTGAAACTCTTTACACTTCCAACCGTTTACAACACTCCTGCTGTACCAAACGCCTTCCCAAATCTGTAACAGAGGGTGTCACCATCACCAGCTATTGCAAAAGCACTTTAAACAGACCTTCAGCTTGGCAACGTACAAAAAGGGGACCCTGGCAAAAACTAAAAACAGGAATAATCACCTGAGCCATCATCAAGCACATGTTGCACATGCTTTCAACTTTTACCCATGACTACTTCAAGACTTAAAAAAGGAAGGCATTGCATTAGACTAGATTAAAGAAGGGAGTTTCCACAGTAGTTTTGTAGCTTTTGGTTTATCCAATTTAAGAGAATCGGTTTGCTTTTCTTTTTACAAAGATATTGCACAAACCAACAACCCTAGCTTCTTTGTTTTTCTGTATATACTTTTTCTTACTTTCATTTCTTCTCCTCTGACAGAAAACTTCCACTATAAGATAATTCATCTGTAGCCATGTCATATACACTAATCATAATAAATTCTTGGTCGTTTTTACACTTCGGTGTTAGTATGGATTAAACAAACAAGATAATGTTTTAATTAATGAGTTGTAGATGTGCTGCTAGGAAGATTTTGTTACCTTTGGACAGAGCCAGGCTAGCCGTTTCCCACCATTTCCAGTCTTTGTGCTAAGCTAAGCTAACCAACTGCTGGCTGTGGCTTCATATTTATCATACAGACATGAGAGTGGTATCGATCTCCCCCATTTATTCCCATACAATGCTGCATACAAATAAGCAGAAAGATAAAGAAGAATGGTAAAGAGAGATAGAGCATAATGGAGGAGAGCAAGCAAGAAAAATAGCAAAACTAAACAAAATCTGAAACATGGCTATTTGATTCATCCATCATCCATATGTAACCGCTTATCCTATTCAGGGTCGCTGGGGGGCTGGAGCCAATCCCAGCTGACACTGGGCGAAGGCGGGGGTACATCCTGGACAGGTCACCAGACTATCACAAGGCTGACACATAGGCCCAATTCCAAACGACCCCCTACACCCTCTCCCTAAACACTTCCACTCCGTTTGCACGTTTCGCATGGAGGGTCCGCCATATTAAGTGCCATTCCAAACCAATCACTGGGGAGTGGAAGTGGGCTATACAACCCTCCAACAGCGAGCTGCATTGATGCCCACTTAACCAGCCGCCCTTACTGACAACGTGAAACACCGCTTTGTGTTCGTCATGGAACACGCTCCGATGTCAGTTCAATCCTGTAAACTGCTCAAACTGACATTTAATTTATTCTGCTTTATTGTCATACAAACGTCAATAACATAACATAATCAAAGGATCTAATCTGGTTTACTCCAGCATTAACATTGCATTTATTTATACAGAACATTTAAACTAATATTCTTATTTTACACTATTCTTGAATTTCTATAAATGCGTTCAGTTATATAATTTGCACAGATCCTATTTTTCTGCATTATTATTTGCACTGCTGTTATACATGTTTCTTATTATATTTTCTCTTTTATCTGTATTTCTCTATTTTTATATTTAGATTCTAGAACGGGAGCAAAACGGACCTCAATTTCCCCCCGGGGATCAATAAAGTATTTCTGATTCTGATATTTATTTCCTTGCTGAAGAGAGGGAAGTTCGTCCCAAAGTGGCTGCTGTATTTCTACCCTCCACCTTCAAGAAGGCGCTTCATTGAGCTGTGAATGTGACTACAAACGGAGTTCGCTCCACCACGGAGTGGGAGGGTGTAGCGGCCGGATTGGAATCGGGCCATAGAGACAGGCAACTATCCATGCTCACATTCACACTTAGGGGCAATTTAGAGCCAACAATTAACCTGCATGTCTTTGGACTGTGGGAGGAAGCCAGAGCAAACCCACGCTAAGACGGGGAGAACATGCAAACTCCACACAGAAGGGCCCCAAGCCAGGTTTTTTGAACTTGTGACCCTCTTGCTGTGAGGCGGCAGTGCTAACCACTGCCCCACCATGCAGCCTTTATTTGATACATACTGTATCTCATTAAAATAAAAACATACACGTACAATTCACTGTAACAATGTGGAGACACTCAGATTTCATGCACCACACCGCTGGAATATCATTGTCCAGAGGGATGCAATCAGTGCGTTGCACATATCAGGAATGTTTGATACTGGCAGGACTTCCTTTGGATGCAGTTGGACAGCATCAATAAGGCAAAAAGGCTCTGCTGACAGAGGGAATCATCTGTAAAGGAGCATGCAGGATTAGCTGTTCAGACAGCTTTTCTGGTCCTCTTTCTTTCTCTCCTCCACCTGAAGGCAGCTTTTGACTTAGCCATGTCACTCTCATGGACCTCTGTGTGGTCGTGATGTGCTTTTCCATCATCTATTTACGTGCTTCTCTGCCCAAACCATCAAACCACTTGACAGGAAAAAAGCCTCAGTGGCCACACCACACCACACCACACGCTGCCAAAGCCTTATGTAACACACAAACTGAAGCCACTGCTGCCGCTCAGTATGTTGCCATGTGTTGCATTTCCGGTGCTTTCACCATCTTTGATCTGTCGGTTTCATCAGATTTTCGCTGCTGTTTTCTCCTTTGATTCCAGCTTGTTTGTGTTGTTTGCCTGTGGATGCTGTGTGTCCATATGTTTTTGGGGCTGTGCTTCATTTTGCCAGCATAATTTCTATTCTGTCATGTGGTTTAAACAGTTTATTCACCATCAATGACATCTCTATTTACATCCCACTGGAATGTCCCCGACTACAAGAGATGCGATGTCTGTGAGCGAGCGGCTACGTTCAGGCCTGTGATTGGTTATAGAAGGGGCCTCTGCTACACACACCCCGTCTGCCCAGCTCCTCTCCATGCAAAGCCAGACTTGATGACTCACTTCCTCCTGGCTCTTCCCGTATAATTCCTCCCAGTTCTGCAGAGCAGAGGCCCCGAAGGAGAAGCGGGAAAAAGGTGAAGACGATCTTCGAGCACTCTCAAACAAACTACACACCTGGTCCACACACACACTCCTGTAAGACGACGACACTTCTCCGTCTTTCTCATCACACACAGTGAACTTCAGACACAAATTGTTGACCTAAGATGTCGTGTAATCCGTAGAAAACAATTGTTTAAGTTTGCTTCTCATCTCTGCCACACCTGACACACAGATCCAGCACAGTCCCAGCCTCTCTCCACTCACGTTTCAACAACGGACAACATGGTAAATCATCATATATGATATATAATGTTGCAGGATAAACATATATGAAAGTGAATATCACACTGCTGTCACTTCTCCTAAATAACAAAACCATCATAAATCAATGAATTATAAGTAAATAAAGGCAAGACTATTCAAGAGGAGAGGACAAAAGGACAACAATGACGACAGATACACTCAAGGAAACATTATTCTACTTTGTAATGAAACATGTTTTCATTTAAACTAGAAACTTTTAGCACTGCGTACTTTTTAGAATTAGTATCAAAAGGGCCGATGTGCATACCACGGAAGTCACATGTCATCTCCCTCCTTGTCTCTCTCCTGTTATTTCCCCGTCAATTGTCAACTATTTAACAACATCTTTTAGAAGTTGAAGGACAAAACCACAATGGAAACATTTTACAGATGTGTCCAGCCTTTAATCGGAAACCAAACGTTGTCTATTTTATCTCTGAAGTCCCCCTCCCAAACTCTTCATTTTCTTCAGAAAATACCAAAGATGTCTCTACTTTGCTTTCACACACTCTCTCTCTCTACTACACACACACACACACACACACACACACACACACAGTCCAGGCATCCAGCCAGGGCTCCAAATATTTAAACTTCAAGAAATTCTTTTCCAAAGAACAAATATCTACAGGCAAGGAATTCAGGATAGGTTTCCTGACTTTAACTACAAGAAAGAGCAGTGCAGCATTGTGTCTATGAAAGCTGGAATGACATTAAGAAACCTGAAATACAAGGTGTGATAGAGAGGAGGAAGGGAATGCATCATAAGGGGAAGTATAAAGTAAAAAAAAAAGAAGCAATGACATGCGGTTCTGTTTTGGGCTGCAACTAACGATTACTTAATAATTCCGCTGATAAGACTCTTGGTTAATCGTTTGCTCTAAAAAAACATCACAAAACAGTGAAAAAAAACATCTTAATTTTAATGAGCCCAAGGTTACGCCATAATATGTCTTGTTTTTGTTGCCCAACAGTGGAAAACTCAAAAATATTCAACTTCATATGATGCAAGATCACAAAAAGCAACGAATCATCACACTGAAAAAAATGGAACTAGAGAATTTTTGTCATTTTTTGCCTGAAAAATTGCCGAAACGATGAATCAATTATCAAAATAGTTGTAGATTTCGCTCGCCTAATCAATTAATCAACTAATTACCGCAGATCTATTTCTATTTCAGCAGTTTGTTATAGTTCAGTTTTAGATTTCCCATTGATGGTGTACTGTCACAGTCCAGAATCCAGACTCACACAAACTGTGGCACTTGGGATCATTTTACTTATTTCTATTTCCCTTGTTAAATGTTATTACTATGTTAGACCCTTTTCATTATTTACTGTAAATGTTGGCATTGCATTTTACCTCTGTTTGATGAAAGTAAACTGGATCACCGTACCTGGAAGTTGCCCACCATGATGAGTCCAGCGGCACAGATCCAGCCTGTGGAGAGACTCGCCGTGTTGAGAACACAATTTTGGTGCTTCTCAATGACGTGGGCATAGCGGAGCAGCACAATCACCATAACTACAAAACGAGAGAGACATAAAGAGACGCAGAGACAGAGAAGATCAGTCAGTTATGATGACCGTTCAGCAGATTAATAACACACTAAAATCACTTCACCAGTAGAACAGTGAAATGCTGCAAGAAAGGGAGAAAAGGTTACGCTTATTCTGGAGAAGTACCCGGCACACTGTTGGTATTGTGTGTTATTATTTCACAGTGCCTGCCTGGCTGCAATTTAAATCTCGCACACCTCACTTAGCCAAAAAACACAAGACTTCCTTGGAAGCTGATTAAAAATCACACAAAGTTGAATTCCTCTGCTTAACAAGTGGGAATATGAGAGGCAGGAAATGGCGCGAAAGTGAGAACGCTAAACGGGTGGGGGTTGGTCTAAGTCTTGCATAAGATTAAAAGGTGAAGGGATACGAAGTACAGTATATGGGACAGATGACTGCTGATGTGCTAATGGGCTGTGACTGGGGGTATTGTTGGTGCGCTGAGGAGCTGACCCCCGCTTGGTTTCTCTTTGTTAGCTCCTCACGGCTGGTGCTTGACGAGGGCTGACTGCGCCTGGTGAAAGAGGGGCATATGAGGGGGGGAGAGTGGACAAGAGAGGGGACAAGGAGCCCCTCATGTCTTGACCTGAAGCCCATATATTGTCTCAGAGACTAAACTGTTGTCTTAAATCTGTCACCATCTGTGTAAGGGACAGGCTCTAAGACGATCTGTGCTTGCCAAAAGAGAATAAAAATGGAAACCTTGGTCACGGAGAGGAAAGAAAAACATCAGTGCAGGACTTAACAATGTCAAGCTTTGTCTCCACCAGTCAGGGTTTGGATATGCTATGGCCTGTCTGGCTCTAAGCCAGCATCTCAATGTGGACATTACTGTACATAGTTAAATATAGCTATGTATATAAATGTGGAGATGTTTTGAGTGATTTCCTGTTAGTACAAAATGTTTAAGTTCATGACTTCTTTCTACTAAATGCCAAAAAAAAGTGCACTGAGTATATTTTATTTTACAGTAAACTTAACTACATTAAGTTCTCAAGTCTTAGTAAAATGACACAAATGCTTTTTGCATTTTACTGTTAAATTATATTTTAACATGGATTTTTGGAATATAGCATTAATGTGATCTGAGCTCATTTTGCTTGATTATGTGCATTTTTGACAAAACACAGCATGTAAATAAATCACATTCAGACATTTTGCAATTAATCAAGATAAAAAATGACAATCCTGCATATATAATATATATATCACATAAATATACTGTATATACTGTATGTACTTGTTTAATTAACAGGGACCATACAGATGTTACATGAAGATAAGCAATCCAACAGATGTAATCTAAACAGGACATCTATCTGAAGCTAATGTAATAGAGCACATTATGCAATGTTATAAAAAAATGTATCAATATGATCTTTGTTCAGTTCCTCAAGTCCGACCTTGTGAACGAGAGAGAGAGAGAGAGAGAGAGAGAGTTCTTGTTTGTGTTTCTCTCTGTTCCCTCAGCAGTAAAATTATCTTAGCAAAGTGATTTCAGTTACAATCATGGAAAAAAAAAAAAACGGAGTGTCTCCAGGCTCGGAAACAATCTTGTCTTTGTTTTGTTTTTTCCCTACTCCTTTAATGCACACTGTGTTGCTGAAGGAACAGGAACATCAACTGCAGTGTATTTTATTAGATTATGGCATCTCTGTCTCTCTGCTGCAGATCGGCTGCCGGCTTTTCAATTTCAACAAAATGCCTTTTTCATCATTACAAGAGAGCAAGAGTTTGAACTTCCTGGCATTTAACAGTTACCGTAAAATGATGGAAGTTAGGCCTGAAGGTTAAAGACAGGGAAGACAGTATTCTACCTTCAGGTAAAAGACTACGCAGTATTAAGACAAGAACATCTCGCTTCCACAATAGCACTTATCCTGACGCGATCCGCATCCTAAATGTTCACTGGTCGTATAAACAAGCACATTCATTTTAACTTGTCACTTTGAAGCATAAGCCATCTGGTTGCACTATTGTATTTATTGTATGGTTACTGCATCATAATTGTGGCAGTTTGTTTTTGTTGTGTGTGCCAAGTGATTATGTGTGATTATTAGGGCTGTCAATGGATTCAAATATTTAATCGCGATTAAATCGCATGATTGTTCATAGTTAATCTGGATTAATTGCAAATTAATCGCACATTCTTTATCTGGTCAAAATGTACCTTAAAGGGAGATTTGTCAAGTATTTAATTCTCTTATCAACATGGGAGTGGGCAAATATGCTTGCTTTATGCAAATGTATGTATATATTATTGGAAATCAATTAACAAAACAAAACAATGACAAATATCGTCCAGAAACCCTCACAGGTACTGCATTTACCATAAAAAATATGCTCAAATCATAACATGGCAAACTGCAGCCCAACAGGCAACAACAGCTGTCAGTGTGTCAGTGTGCTGACTTGACTATGACTTGCCCCAAACGGCATGTGATTATCATAAAGTGGGCATGTCTGGAAAGGGGAGACTCGTGGGTACCCAGAGAACCCATTTTCATTCCTTTGAAAATGGCCCTGCCAGTTTGGAGTGTTATTCAGCCTCCTTCGCAACAAGCTAGTATGCAGTATAGGGTTTTTGTAGTTTCATATGATGCCAGTATGTTCACTCTAGCTTTAAAACAGAGCCCCCTATAACCTAAAAATCACAAGTTGCGTTAATGCGTTAAAGAAATTAGTGCTGTTAAAACAAATTTGCGTTAACACGTTATTATCGCGTTAACTCTGACAGCCCTAACGATATGTTTTGTTGTTGAGTGCGCTGAAAGAAATTCCAAATCAACAGCAGTTGATATGGCAATAAATGATTGCATCTTGAACATTTTCCCCATCACACTCTCTATGAGGAAATCCTTCATGTTGAGCTTTTATTTGGTGCACTCTTGAGAGAGTGGGCTGTGTGGGCTGTTTGCTGGCATATTACTTTGAGGATGCATGTCACGCTGAGGGGTCGCGGGTTCCTACAGCATAAAGGTTACATGTCTGATGAGTAAGCAGCACAGCTGACCTCCACTCGGCTTCAGACGGTCAAGACAAGCTGTTGTCTGACAGCTTAACAATAGGAATACGTTAACATAATGTCCCTAACACTGTTTGAGCTTTGTTGGTCACCTTCCACAAAGACGCCCTCCCCAGACTTCTTTTCTCTGAACTCAGGAAGCCCGGGGGGGGAATACCAATGTCACTCTTCCATGGGAGTTAGCTTGCAATGATGTGGACATACTGTAATCCTACTGTCACAAGCACAGACTTGCTTTTGCATTCACACATAGACGTGGGCTAACGGTGTTAAGGGCATATTCCTACAAAAGTCACAACAGCCACACCACACCTCGCTGTTAAATAAACTCTGCTGTCACCACAAGGAGATATGTTTCAGCCCAAACACCCGGCTGCATTCTCTCCCACAGGAGGCATGCTGAGAGAGAATAAAAGCATTGTCTTTGAAACATTGTGTGTGTACACTGGCAGAGAGGTGGGAACTGGGATAAAAACGAGGAGTACAATTATGAGGCAATAGACAGTTCGTTGAGTCCATGTTATCCCTAATAGGAGTGAACCCCTGAGCCAACTGTAGCAGGCACAAAGTGAGACGTAAATCAATAGGCTAAGAAGCTAAGCACGGATTATTTACAATAGCCTGTTGTATAGTTACATACCACAACAACTTAACCTACTTTTGTACAGCCATAATAACTTCCTTTACAACAGGTATTAACAGGTTCAGATTAATTGGAGGGTGAAGAAAAAATAAACACAGACCAGGAATATTGAAGCACTCAAACCACCTGCAGAGGTGGTCACAGACGTATTGGACCAGGTGTAAACACAGCTCAACTCAAATCTAAATATAATGGAGTTATTAACTATTTATGTAATAATATACAACGCAGGCAGATTAAACTAAGACATGTGGCTCAAACTGGTAGCTGTGATGTTACACGCTTGTCAGAAACTGACTTTCATAAAATTGATGGATGGGGCACGAGTGTGCTTAGGGTCAGTTTTACAGGATATGTCGCAATCTACAGTGTTTTGCAAGAGAAGAACAGATCAGATTTCTTTCTGTAAACAACAGGTGCAGTATTAATGTCAGTTTTAACTGTAATGTAATCCAGTTTAGAGAGAGTGATAGAGGCCGATGGTTGATATTAGCTTTTGGCAGATTTGTTGGATGAGTAACAAATCAGTAACGACAGAGTCACCATAACATAGTTATGTCCAGACATAATGATTTTTCAATTGTAAAATGTCCCAATTTTAAACCAGACTGTCTGACTTTACAGTTATATTGCACATAAATTGTGTAGGAGTAACGGGCTGAGGCAGCTCTGTGGTAAACACAGTTAACTGGAAAGTTGCGACAGCATTACGCCTAAATAGAGTACAATAGAATGTACTGACGTAGAGTCAGACATGAGTCATCCCGTCATCCTGATTGAGCAATGGAGTGGTAACAGGAAATTTGAAATATTGTGTTGCTTTTGGTTTTAACCCTGAGATGCCACATTGTTTGGCAACAATGTCATACTAGCTAGCATAAGTCGAGAGGAAGGCTAAATAACACTCCAAACTGGCATGGCCATTTTCAAAGGGGTCCCTTGACCTCTGACCTCAAGATACATGAATGAAAATGGGTTCTCTGGGTACCCACGAGTCTCCCCTTTACAGACATGCCCACTTTATGATAATCACATGCAGATTTGGAAAGTCATAGTCAAGTCAGCACACTGACACACTGACAGCTGTTGTTGTGTTGTCATTGTTTTGTGTTGTTAATTGATTTACAATAATAAATATATAAATCCATTTGCATAAAGCAGCATATTTGCCCACTCCCATGTTGATAAGAGTATTAAATACTTGACAAATCTCCCTTTAAGGTGTGTTTTGAACAGATAAAAAATGTGCGATTCATTAGTGATTAATCATGATTAAACATGGACAATCATGCGTGTAATCACGATTTAATTATAAATTATAATAAATATTTTAATCGATTGACAGCCCTAGTTGCCACAAAACTTTTTCTGAATTGATTTGACTGTGTTTTTGTATAGTTAACAGTACAATCACAGGGCAGTGATGCTTAGCCCACCTCTCTTTCTCTTAAACAAATACATATATGTACACAAGGTCGACAGACTGACCCACTGCGGTTCAGGGGTCATGGTTGGCTAACAGTGCTGCTTAAATGCTAGACTTTCACTGGTGCCTGAGCAGATTTTCACACTGAGCTGCAACAGTCTGGTTCCTACTATCTCTCAAGCACAGTATGCTATGTGTAGTCTCACTCCATATATATATAAATACACACACACATATAGAAAGGCTCCCCTATTCTTGTCACAGGCAAAGACCAGAGCTGTAATTTAGACAACAACGCACAGCAAACAGCTTATTTGGAAACTTCAAGGAACATTGTCTCATGTTTTTTTCTCTGCCTCCCTCTCAGAAGTATCAAGTTGATAGGTTGCAGGCCTTAAATAGCTGCTAGAGGCATGGAGACTTATGAGAAGACAAACAAGGCAAAGAGACCTCTCCCCTGATTTATATATGTGCACGCGCACACACACACACACACACACAACACACACGCATACACACACACTGAGAGAACATGTCTAAACCACAGCTGGGAAACATTAACTAGATCAGGGTAGTCAGACCCACCGGTTAACGCAGGGAACAGCACGTTTAGACTCACAAAAAACATACAGACCAGCACATGGGAGCTCAGTCCCTTCATTTATAACTCGCGTGTTTTCCTTGTGCCTACGAAAATACACACTCACCATGTACAGTATGTGCGCTTCTACATTTTAGTACAATTCAGTATGAAACCATTCTGAAGAGAAGTTTGTTGTCCTTTCTACCTCCCCTTTCATTCAAAATGACCACATGCGAGGTTTTCACTGGCTCTTGGTCAGTGTGGTTGTGGGTTTTGCACAAGACCAGCAACAAAACTAACATTACTCTGAAGTTTTAACATAGTTCAAAACAAGTACATTTAGTGTCTTCTACAAATTAAACTAATCTTTCCTGCTGATATACTTTGAGACACACATTTTGATAGAATTAATACTTTATGAAAGAAAAGTGATGCCTCTTATTTATTCCTCCTCCGTGACTTCAGGCTGTATCTCATACCGTCATTGTCATTAGACCTGCTTAGTTTCAGAAGAGCTGTACCGAATAGTTAACAGCTTCATTCATAATGTTGCCATTTGAATACTAAATCAACATTTTTGCATGTCTATTCATTGTACACTAATTAGTGTTTCCCCTATATTCGTTCTGGAAGAAGATAATGTTGTCGGTACCGGGTTACAAACGGGCTCGGTAGTGAATAGTTTTATACTATTTGCAGCATTAGATCCCAGTGGTGGCTGCGTAGGGTTGTTTCAGACTTGTATAATCCAAACATTTCCAATAACTGTAGGGCGTTTTAATTTAATTCATAGAAGGATATGTGGAAATTTAATTTGAGTCTATATATTTTAATATAATTCAAATTGTGCTTAGAGGGAATTATTTTCACCGGACATTATGATATCTGTTTGTCTCTCTCTCTCGGGTCAGGAAACTCAAAAGGATTGGCAAAGATGGGATGCATATTGTATCAGAAATCAGATTATATTAATTTGTATCATTATCCTTTAGGCCTATAATAGTTTTTTAATATAATTTTTAATAGATTATCAGTGTGTTTTCTTGCAAAATTTGCTGGTGACTCGTGCAAAATGAATATCAGCCAATAACGATCGGTGACCGATTGATCAGAGCTCCCACCATTTTCTTACATTTTATAGGCAAAACAATCAATTGAGAAAATAATCATAATCTGCTGATTATTGTATAATCAAAATATCTGTTAGTTGAAGCTTACATAAAAAACATAAACAGACATCGAAGTTGCGACAGTGCTTGTGTGTGTACACATGATGCCTTACCCATGAATGAGCCTGTGCTGCAGATTAGGCTGAAGAAGCAGCTCTCAGGAGGAAGAGTCCCACATTTACTGCAAGAAAGAGTACACAGAAATAAACCACAGAAATAAACCACAGAAATACTGTGAATCAACCCACGCACACACAACAACACTATACCAATCATTCCCCTCCCACGTTGTGCAATATAGCATGTTGTTAGAAATTAATTTCTGTTCATGCAATAAGCAAGGGGGGCGGAGGCGGGTAGGAACTACGCTTCCTCACACCCCATCATCAAGCCTTTGACTTTTCACCTACTGCATACTCTTCTCTAGGAATGAGAAATGTTTGAAGGAGGGGAAGGCAGGAGACAGTCAACACAGGGTGTCTGTGCCCGAGTTCCTGCTGCCTACCAAGCCAAAGCCTTCTCAGCTGACTGCAGTTACACACACACACACACATTCTTCAGTACATTGATGAAAACGGAAAATCCAGTAAGATAATTCTCGCAATGGTGATTTTTAAACAATTCTTTGATTCATTTAGTATTTTGATGGATGGTAATGTAGTCAGATTTTAGATTTCAATTGACAGTTTAATTTCAGTTAATTACTCACTGACTACAACAGCATATGTTGTAGCTGAATATACAGTATAGTAATATAGCTGTAAAACATGCATCTCTTCCACCTTCACCACTAAACTGTAGATTAAGCAACAACAGCAGCAATGCATTAGTAAAGATTACCTTTGCAACATTTAGACATTTCTGCTTCTGTCAGTTTCAGATGTTGTGTATCTGAAGTTGCATATATAGTTTGAGGGTTACTTAATATTTGCGGTTACATATTCATGCTCATCGCATTTAATAAAAACACAATGTTTTCTTTAAACAAACCTCAGTATTAACAATCTACAACCGGTCTTTGATGTTGAAAGCTCAGTGGGACAAAAAGCTAAACAAAAGAGCGGGAGTGTCTTGATTTCCTCCCAAATGTAAGCCGACGCCTCGGTGTGTGTGTGTTTACATGGTAAAGTGCAGACCCATGCTTTGCCTCTGAACTGCCACGGTGGCAGGCAGGATATTTGAGCCCCGAGTTATTTTCAGAATGCACACACACACGCACACGCGGGAGAACCGTCTCCTTCAGGCTCACTCGCTTTTTTATCAACAATGTGCCGACAGGGGTCGTGTAAAACAATGGGACAGTGTTCCTGTTTTTAATCACCAGACACAAACAAAGAGACAGAAAAGAGACATAGAGAGAGGTAGGGTTGGGTTTAGGGCGGGAGTCTCTCTCACTGACCTGATGAGAGGTACATTGTCTAGCGTGCAGCACAAGGTTGACCCACTCTGCAAAAACAGATCCTCTTCACATGACTGGTTGTACAACCTGGAACATCAAACATGCACACGAGTGAACACACAAACAAAAAGCTATGTTAATGTTAAAAGACACACATATGGAGCAAAATTAGATTTATTTTAAGTTGTGGAAATATTAATAAAACCTACAATTGACAATTTGGTTCAAAACCAAAACAAATTTCTGATTTTTATCATCACATTTATTCTTAGAATGTCTGGAATAAATATTTAATTTGGGACTTAATGAACATTTTCATTCTTTAGATTACAGTACAGTAACAGTAATTATAATTTTTATGTTTGAGTGTCATGTTATGGGGTCACAGCCAGGCTTTCTTTTGTCTTTAGGGTTGCTGAGTCAAAGTGTCAGAATCACTGTGTCATCAAATAGTAGCTCTGCTGGTAGAGATTAACCTCAGCTTGTCCGAAACAAACACAGCGTCCAGGATAGAATAGTCAGTTACTCACTGACAATAGCAAATGTTAAATCATGGATCTATGTTAATGTACTGCTGTTTATTCTTTTGGTTTGCGTGAGCAGACTTAAGTGTGTCTTTTAAACATTTGTGAGGCGACAGCCTAGGAAATAATCCCATTACTTAATGTTCCAACAGAGCTAATTGCATTCCATGGAGAAAAAAAGATTGGGAAAGAAGACACTGACAAATCACCACATTGCAAGGAATGACTTTGTGAGTGTGTAGGATCAACCAAATACAGGACAGATTATGCAACATACCAGTTATCCACAGGGCAGACATGTTGATTGTACAGGGCCATGGCGTACCTAAAAGAGAGATAGTATGATTAGCCAAAACAAAAGATAACAATTTTAGTACATTGTGAGTGTATTTTATGATTACAGTATCATCCAAGTGACTTAATGAGTATTCATTCAGAATAAGAACAGATTTTTAAATCACCAACATTCCAGCAACAAACAACAATTGCATTGTCAGAACCATAACCAATGCAACATCCACTGTGACCCCAGAGCTGCCACACAAGAGAAACAGACAGACATAGCAAGCAGGTATAATATCAGTGTGGTGCAGTTAAATCCGTATGTACGATGTTGGTTTTGAATTGGCCACCTAGACTTCTTGGACTATACTTCTAATACCAAAATGGCATTTTGTTCCTATCCTGCCAGTCTGACCTACCACTGATTTGAATCTGTTTGTTCAACCTGTCGGACCAGGTGACCTGACATTTGACCGTTTCTTATCACTCAATCGGGGATTCAGAGGGCCAAAGACTGGTTTGTGTCAGTCAAACTGGTTTGATTACTGCTGAAATCCAACAGTGGTGTTTATTTGGTCGGGTCACTGACCAGCAACATCAACAGAGAGGTCGATGGCCAGAGGATCAAAAGAGAGAAACTGTATTTGGCAAGCTCACCAACCATATTGTACTTCAGATAAGACTTGCTCATTTTATAGTCAGTACACAACTGAATTAAACATTCAAACTCTGGACATAAATGGAAGTTCTGGGTGTCACATTATGATCGAGACAGCCATCAATTAAAATAAAACTAGAGCTGGCCTGATAAATCAGCCAGGCAACATATCGGCTATATTAGCTTATTGCTGACACTCATTAGCCAATAGCCATCTTCGTTGCAAGCATACCTCACCTAATCTTACATGTCGCATCACTGGGCAAACTCAACCTCCCAGTTCAATACAAACTGTTGTGGTGTACTATACTTGTCTTAATGTCCTAATGTCTGTATGTTTTAACACTGTCTAATTGCCCTATGTCTTTTTGTAATGTTATATTGCACCAATAATAAAATAAAAAGCTTATCAGTATTGGTGACTTTTAGATGTTGCTGCTTTGGAGCTTAAGTGTCAGGCCCTTGATTATTTCCCCACCAGCAACAGTTACAGCTGTACACCTGTGTCTGTTCTGTCCACATACGTGTACAAGTTATATGGAAAAGCAGCTGTAAATATGCAAAACTCTGCGTATGAAATGGCTGGTTGTACTTCTCAGTAGGAAGTGCAGAGAAAAAAAATGTTCATAGTCTTACCATATGCCAAACTGTGCTTTTAAATTGTAAAAACTAAAATACACAATTATACATGATCATTTTTAACCCTATTTCTGGGTGGACATCTCACAGAGTAAAGGGAAAATATGGAAGGAAAAGCAATTGTCACGTAATAAATCCCCTTGTTATTCACACACACGTAGTAAACACTGATCAAAACAATATTTCTAATTTCCAGGAAAAGATGGAACGACAGACAGTCGGATGTAGACACAGAGACTATTTGTCCTGATATATAAAAGCCGTAGTAGTTCAGTAGGAGGTTAAGCACCAATCATGAATGTTTCCAGCATCCTACGTCACGAACCAGTCTTTGATGGACGAGTCACAGAGACATATCATAAAGACGCACACACCTGCTACCCAGAAGACACTAACAAGCACAGACACACGTCACCGCACACATACATGATTCATGACCATATTTAGTGGAAGCGCGACATATTTTATGTGCGACACAGATTGTGGTGTAAATAATTTCCACAATACCATATAACCAATGTGTCAGAATTTAAAGTCATAATTAGAGTTCAAGGTTTCACACTTACGTCAGTGTGATAAACATGCAGTATAACACTGTTCTATATATATAGTTATACAGGTTGTGGCTAGAGTGAAGGTACTGGTATCATATGAAACTAAAAAACCGTCGGAATCGATTGGTACCATGTCTTGTTAGTTTGTCGGGAAGATTGCTAAATAACGCTCCAAAATTAAGTTAAATTTTAGCGAGGCAAAACTGGCATGGCCATTTTCAAAGGGGTGTGATATGTGACTTAAAACTCTGAGATGAACAGAGTGAAAACTGTCTCTTATCAGATGAAACAGATGTTAACAAATTGCATAATTCACACTTGAAAAAAGATAATATATTGCAATATATCTTATCTCAAAACTCAGAATAACGCAAAATGTTTAAAATCGCAATAAGATCGCATCGTGACGTAAGTATCGTGATAATATTGTATGGTGGGGCATCTGGTTCTTCCCACCCCTAATGTTAAGTATTACATTTTGTGGTAACAAAATTTCATCTCGTTGCGTATTGTACAGTTAGAGGGATCTACCACAAAATCCTACATAGAAAAGGTCAAATCATCAACAATCAATACTACGACAGCCAATCTCGCTACTTAATTCTGATAGATTTTAGGCCAATCCTAGAGCACTAATTGCTGTAAGGGAAATCAACATTTTGGAGTTTCTATATGTGACTCATCTTGCTTATCTTCACAAGCAAAGGTCATGTCACTATTTTTACATCTGGTTTCTTCATTTTCTAACGCTACATGCGATTGGTAAAATGCACGTCGTATTGACAGACTGCTGTAGAGGTTGGCGACATTTGGTTGACTGGTTATTAGACGGCATTAGGCTATGTGGCTCACCACGTGAAAGTCATATAAGCCAGAAGGCAGACATGTAAAGAGCACTGCTCTTGCATAATGCAGTAAGGAAGCCCACTGGTGTGAGTGGAATATGGCCGTCAGGTAGAAAGCTGCCAGAGCTCCAATACAATGACACCAACAACAAACTGTAGATGATTACCAAGGGACTTCATTAGAAATATATAGGTAGAGAAACTGTAGCCAGCTGAGGCTGTTACATTTTCCACAACTTTTGAGGCACATATTTTTTTATATATTTGGTCAGATTCCACGGCTAAAATAGCAGCAGTGCAGCTCTGGGACATTTCTAAATAAAGAGGTCTTTTTTAGCGGTATGTGAAACTAAACTAGTGCATTCTGTGCTCGGAGGAGGCTATGTAATAATAGGTTTGTTTACATAATTAGACCTCTATTAAAGCTCAGCAGCGGTTGTAAAATGTAATTGTATGCCTGTGAGCAATATATAGGTGGAACAGACCATGTTTTTTTATTTAGGATTGAACAACGTCTTTCACAGAAGGATCTGGCATGGACAGTGAGAGTTCCCAAAAACTGTGCAAAAATAACACATCAGAAACCGCAGGAAAGGGTGTGATGCATAAACTATGAATGAATTTTGGCAGTATAGGGCAGGCTCTAGTTGCTTTTCTGGCTGGTTGCTGTAGCGCCTAAAATGCACAGTATTTTAAAACTGAAAGCAAAATATAGCCTATGTTTAAAATCAATTTCAAATCTCAACTGATCACAGGTACAGTAGAGCCACACTGACGTTTCAAACACATTGCTTAATGCTTAACTCAAAAAAGGTCAGCAGAAGAATCAAAGCCAAGACTCTTGGGTGGGCATAAGCCTTCCTCTGCCTCCACAAAGACCTCTCGTACACTGGGCATCATGGCCACCAGATGCTGAGTGAAATTCTGCTTACGCTCTCTATTACCGCCTTCCAATATTTACCTTACTCCCACCCACTCACCCACAGCGAAAGAGGGAGTTACGCAACATGTCACATCCTTTGACATTCCTCTAGTCTGGAAAAGGACCCTTGACTGCTCTTAGAAACAAGGCGCCCTTGTCAAGGTAACGGGAAGGAAGCGGGTTTAAAGGGACTGACAGTCAGCAGCATTTGGCATCTTAACTCACATCAACTTTCTACCTCAGAAACAAATGCCAAAGCAAGAAAGAAATGTGCAACACATGCACTATATTTCACCTGCACATTCTCCAACTCTGTATAGGTCTGAAGCAACATTAACAGCTCAACCATACGACTTTTCTGCAAAGCCCTGTACTCCTGAACACACACTACTGATTGGACTGTGAAGCAGCCATGTTCACAAACACTAATTGGTGTGCAAGGTCTCAGCTTTGCACCTGATTAGACTGTGTGCTCCCCACGCAACTCATGTAGACTACGGCAATCTGGAATCGGGCCATCTGTCTCTCTCTCCCCTTGGGGTTAGCATTCCTCCTCCCAACAAAATAACAGAGCAGAGAGGAGAGCTGTCAGCCCAAACACAACCAGGAGGTAATCACTCTCTCTTTTCTCTCCGGTACATCTGCTCAGATGCCATACTGCAGATAATTAAGATATGCTGCGAACCTGCACGTCTCTCTTTTAAAAAAGAGGGGTGATAATCCCAGATCTTTCCTGGAGAGAGTTAATCCACATGCAATCGCCATGGCTCCCAGGAATTCAGGGTAAATATGCAGTGTTGCTCTCCTGGAGGCAACACAGGCTGAGGGTTCAAAAGGTTTTTGCTTCAACATAAATATAAAGATTTGTAATTTGTTACAATATGGCCTGGGTATCACCACGTGTATTCTATGTGACAGATCATTTGCGAATTTTTTTTTTTTTTTTTTATTATGGTGATATTTCTGTTTTGATGGTTATGTATGCCGTGATTTTTAATAAGAAAGATATAGATGCTGAAATTCTCATGGAATTTTTTCATTGAATGCAAAACAAAAACAAGTTGGTCAATGGCTATGCAGGCAGAACAAGTTTGTGTGTAATCAGGTTTTTTTGGTTCTATTAAGGAGTTAAATGGTTTATATATGCAATATGTTATACATTTGCCAGGAATATGGTGTTTTCTTTGCAGCTATAAAAAATAAACAGTGTGAATTAGGGCTGGGCAATATATCAATATTACATCAATATCGTGATGTGAGACCAGATATCGTCTTCGATTTTGGATATCGTAATGAGGCATAAGTGTTGTCTTTTCCTGGTTTTAAGGCCTACATTACAATAACGTGATGTAATTTTCTGAACTTACCAGACTGTTTTAGCTGTTCTATTATTTGTCTTTACCCACTTAGTCATTATATCTACATTACTGAAGATTATTTATCAAAATCCCATTAGCACCAACCCTACAATAAAGTTGCAATATCGATACTGAGGTAAAACATATTGTGATGTTTGATTTTCTCCATATCGCCCAGCCCTTGTGTGAATGGCTAAATAAGTTTCTCTCTAAATCTTGTGGCTAACAATACAGAAATTACATGTTTCTACGAAAAAAATAATGGTTCTTTGACTTTTGACCGACAGTAACTGCAATGACAAGAAGAATGACTTCTCTCTTTCTTACATAATAAGTTGTGTATCATCCTTGACGGAAAATACAATTTCTACTGATCATCCCTCACAACCAAGATAGGAGACAATTTCACAATTTCAGTGTCTGTCTAAATCTTGTGGCCAACAATGCAGAAATAACATGTTTCTAGGAAAAAAATAATGGTTCTTTGACTTTTGACCGACAGTAACTGCAATGACGGGAAGAATGACTTTTTATCTTTCTTACATAATAAGTTGTGTATCATCCTTGACGTAAAAATACAATTTCTACTGATCATCCCTCACAACCAAGATAGGAGACAATTTCACAATTTCAGTGTCAGCTGGCTTGAGGTACTTCTTGGTCGTGTTTGATTTTGAGCTTAAAACATGAATTTTACAGTGTTTTTACTGCCAAAGAAATGTAATACTTACACAACCCATATCCCAGTGATGGTCAGGACTGGGAGGCTAACAGGCAGTATCATCCAGAGAGACATCTTCCAGCACCTTGAGCAGCCCCTTTCTTCTTTTTCCTCTTCGGCCAGCCGAGCGATATCTGCTCAAGTAGTACTAACATTTAACTGAGTGTGACTGACATCTGCATTGCCACTGACTGATTCATTTTCCTGAAGATGGAGGACAGCAGATGGGAAACTGGCAAGGACAGATGTGTCCTTTCAGCTGGTGAATGAGAAGAGGAGGGAAATGAGTTAGTTATTGAGTGAATGATCCTGACCTATTATATATAATAATTTATATAGCACCTTTCAAAAACAAGGTTACAAAGTGCTTTACAATAAAAGCATGGTAAAAGTAATTAACATCGAGAGCTTAAGATCAAAACATGATAAAATTATACAAATAGTTACAACAATGCACCATTTCTAGATCTTCATCCTCCTAAATTTCTCACTAATAGAGGTCCATTTTCGATAAGATTTAGGGGAAGCAAATTATGGAGTAGCTTTTCACATCTATCAAAAAACTGTTCATCCGTCAAATGTTTCAAAAGTCGCTTAAAGGGTCATTTAATTACTTTTTTATAATTGCTTTTCCCCGTGTTGTCCATGTATCTGCTTTTATGTTTTTTATTTTTTTTCCCCACTCACAATGTTGTTTGGTTACGATTACCCAGAAGTCTTTATAGATATTTAAACAATGTCCTCCTCACAAACACTAACCATACACTTCCACACACACACACACACACACACACACACACACACACTTGTCTTTTTTTATATTTACTGTACTGTTATTGTTGTTATTATATACAACTTGTCCTAATTGTTTGTTATCACTATTATGTAGTCATATTAATTCTTTATATTAATCTTGTCTCTAGGTGAAGTACCTCTTCCTGCACTTTATATTATTCATTTATATCTTTTGTTATGTTGTATCGTCTTACATTGTGCAAAAAAAATAAATAAAAATAAAAAAAATAAACCATCAGTTAAAAAAAAGCCATAAGATAAAAGTGAGTCTTAAGAAGAGATTTAAAAAGGAAGATACTGAGTTTGCCAGCCTGAGATCCTCAGGTAGGGAGCTCCACAGCTCAGGGTCCCATTATAACCATTACTAGGGCAATGCCAGATGATCTCAAGCATCGATCAGGCTCATAGGGGAGTCAGCAAATCATATAGGCAGGAGCCAGACCATTCAAGGCTTTAAAAACAAGCAGTAAAATACAGGGAAAAGCACAAATGTCATATTAAATCACTCTATTTCCTCATTCACAACATCTCTTGCTAAAAGGCAGGAAAAGGGTATTCAATATAGGCTCTATATATACCTACATAAATATACTATGAACTATGCTTATCTTTGATCTGTGAAAATCTATTATTGCTTGGTACTTTTTCCTCATTCGCCCACCATATATATATATAGATATATATATATATATCTATATATATATATCTTCAAGTCATCATCATCAAGCCTTGCCAGTTAAGGTAATCTCAGTAAGACTGTAATCAGGGTTTATGTGATGCTCACAGAGGAGTATATAGAGGAGGTTACATTACAAACAAAAACACCTGCTGAAATCAAACCCAATATCAATATAATACTGCTTTTGTGAAGCTCTGATGTTATATTTATCTTGCGTTTTGGAGGATTTTGGAGCCATTATGATGTTGTACTGCACTGATGGCAGATAATCTTACTTTAGCTTTAAACAAACGTTGTTTTATGGACTTTAACTTTGTTTTACTGGTTAATTTAATAAAGTAATGTACACAGGAGTATATAAAAGAGGTTACATTACAAAAAAAAAACACACCTGCTGAAATCAAATCCAATATCAACTCAACACTGCTTCTGTGAAGCTTTGATGTTATATTTATCTTGAGTTTTAGAGCCATTATGATGTTGTACTGCACTGATGGCAGATAATCTTATTTTAGCTTTAAACAAACATTTTTTATGGACTTTAACTTTATTTTACTGGTTGATTTAATAAAGGTGATGGCGTACCTTTATGATAAGATTTTATTTACATACTAATGTGTAGTTATCTTCCTCCCTCCTCAAGGCACAACACATCCTACTAACTCACCTTCACGGTTCAAGCTAGCGGACAACGCCGAGCATCAGAGCAGATGTGTGACTCCTCTCTGCTCACCTTCTGCCTCCTGGTCGTTTAGCAAGTTAAAGCTGGTTGTTTAGTAACTTTGAGTCCGCAGACTCGTCCTGCACACCTCCAGTAGATCACAACTAGTCCACTCTGGACTCTGGGGACACGGTGAAGTCTTATTTTAGGTTAAATCCCGTCTTTTCTCTCCCGAACAACCGAGATCCCGTTAGTCGTTTTTCCGCGCTGAGCCGTTGCATCGCCGCCACGAGACGCTCGGGAGTCTCCAGCTGTTTGACTCCGCCTCCTTAAAACCTGTAGTGGCAGGGTGCGTTGTATTTATGTTTCACGGCGCACCGTGTGGGCGGCTCTGCGAGGCCGAAAGTAACATAACGACACGTAAAAAAACATTAGATTTCGTATTTTACAGTGTCATTAAGAATAACTGAATGAGTGCGTTACAAGCAAGTTCAGTCCCTCAAAAGAAAGTAAACCCGGAGCCCAGCTGTTTCCTAGCACCGCAGTTCATACTAGTTTCCTCATGTAGGCACAGATGTGCCTCATAATAAAAACAAGCGCTCTGTAGTTGTGTCCTTTTTCTCCCAGTTTGATAATTATGGGTCGTTTTCTTCTCTCACTGTAAAGTCAGACTCAGCCAACAAATATGTATCTATAGTGAAATTTGAAACCACTTCTGTAAAGAAATAATAGCAACCGTGTATATGTGCACTATGTGTGTGAGATCCGTCCCATAAAACGTGTTTCTGCTGCCCCCTGCAGCTTTAACTGGTTAATGTCTCTTTAGATCTGTATCCTCTAATGTGCATAAATGGTGGGCTGTCATTAACTGTGTAAAAGAAAGTCTATGGAAAGCAAGAAATGTATGGGTTAGGAGAAAATATCGTGTCCCACATGAAATTGTTGTGAGATCTATGATAAACATCTTCAATGATTATGTTAAAAGACAAGTCAACAGAAAAGAAAACTATTATTGTTATTGTGGAACCTTCCTAAAACTCCATTTTTCTTGACTTTTTTGATAATGTAAAGTCTGTATTAGTCTGTTTAGTGGTTACTAAGAAAGTCTATGGAAAGCAAGAAATGTATGGGTTATGAGAAATTATTGTGTCCCACATTTCATTTCATTTCAAGATTTATTTCGAACATGTAGAATACAAAAAAAATAAAAAAATAAAGAATTACGATATGCTGAAATGTTATTATGCAATTTTTGCCCAATGATGCCAAAAACATTCAGCCTACTTCAGGTTTAATGGAGCCAAGATGGCTAACAGACAACAGCAACTCCAGCTCTATATCTAAAGTGCCAGATAAATCAGTAAAAACTTTGGGGTTTTAGAAACTGATTTAATTCAATTTCTAATGTACCAATAATATAAATATAGCATGCTTTAACATGATTGAGACAAAGATATGGAACATTGTGAAAATAACATCATAATCAATTATCTTGACTTTTGGAGGACTGCATATTTTTCCTACTTACAACTGACACATTTTGTAGACTAGATTGCCCCACAACAACAATCAGTGATCAAAAGAACAAAAACAGATTAATTGGATCATTTAAATCACTCATATATACATGATTAAAAAAAAGATTTTTAGCAAAAGTTGGAACAAAAATAATCAAACATCCTGCTTCAAATTTTTTACAACAATATTGAGAATATTGTGTAAATTTGAGCACTATGGCAACTGTCCTATAGTCTTATAGTAGTGCCAAAGCCCCACACACTGAATGCAGGGTAGAGGGGCTGTGTAAATGTAGTCTGGACTCTTTGCAGGAGCTGCATGCCATCAGAAACACTGTAAAATGCAAGTGTTCCTGCTGCATAATCCAGATAGATGCCGACACGAGATGGCACTGGAGCTGCAATATCTTTGCTCCTATTGTTGTGCACAAAGGACAATTTGGATTCAGAGCAGTACAGACTCCAGGACTTGTCGTTCCAGCCCAGGCTGCAATCATTGCTGTTTCCTTTGCGGCGGATTCCCCTGTAGGTGACCGCCATGTCTACCTCTGTTCCCCTCCAATCCACCTCCCAGTAACAACGACCAGTCACGCTCTCCCTGCACAAGATCTGCAATGGAATGAGAAGAAATGAGAGATCAAAAGATGAAGTTTATGCGTGGCTTATAACAGTAGTTAAAATGAGAATTTACTCATCTCATGTTGAGACATCACTTACACAACAGAAAGCACTTTTATCGTAAGAATAACTTCAAAGACTAATACTAAAATCCTGATTTGGATGGCAATTTTCAATTAATACCAACAAAAGATGTGTAAAAAGTTTACATAAGAGAGAAGAAGAAAAAGGTATTTTTTGAAATATGGGGCCCCTACATGAATACAGTATTGAATGACTAACTAAGGAGAAGATGTAAACGTTATATGTAAGATGTTATCGTCATGATGTGTGAGAGTCGCCTGCATTGTATGTTGATTATATGTACTTACGTACTGTCGTTTAAGTCATCATTATGATAAGTGATATAACAAAGTGATGGGTGGGACAGACATGGCTATTATATGAGTGATAGACATGTGACAGGTAACGGCAATTCTTGCTGGGAATGTTACTTATATTATGATATAAGAAAGATAACGATGGGATAGTGATGTTTACACAGTAAGATGTTATCAGGGATGGTCATGCTTATTTAGATGTGAATGGTAGCAATGTAATGGGATGTTTGCTCTAAATTTCATTACTATTAGAAATGTGAGCTATATATATTCTATTGCTATACTTTCCCTGGTTGTTTCCATCATTTTGATAATATGCTTACCCTGTTCATGTGTGTTTGTATATACTGTACATATATATATAAATATATATATATATAGTGTGTTTTTTTCCTGTGGTCTTATCAGTTTTATTGTTATTACTGTTTTGTTTTTTATTTCTGATGTCTTTGTTCTGTGTAATGACAATAAAAAGTGAATTACAAGAAAGAGGAAGAAATCTAATTAAAAAAATTAAAAACACATGATGCCATAAATTAATTTGAATAAACAATAAAACTTGAGCAGCTTCAGGAGAGCGATTCATAAAGAGCAAGTTCCTAGACAGTAAAGTCTCTTTAAGTCTACATTGAGGATTCTGTATGCACCCTTCTTGACAATGTGATCATTTTGGCTGTGTGCCATTCATAGCATATCAACTTCCCTCCTCCTCTTTCCAGGCATAAAATGACATCCTGCGGGGCAGTAAATTCTCACCTGCTGCCAGTGGTCGAATCGCTCTGGGTGGTCAGGGTAGTTCTTGGGCTCACTCTTCATTGTGGCTGTTCGGTTACCCTCGGAGAGGTGAAGGCTGCGATGGACGCTGTTGACATCTAGAATCAACTGGATGGAGTCTAAACAATGCAGGACAATGTCATTATTAATCCTCCCTGCGTTGTCGTTTAGTCTGTAGATGTTTCTACAAAGCCTGTAGCGTTACTTGTCTTTTGCATCGTGTTGCACATAAATCACCTACTACAGTGACTAAATACTTGGGATACATGATTAGGAATGATAAAGTTAGCACACTGTTTGTTTATAACTCTCATGCTTCAGCTTGTTAAAATGCTTTCAACAGGTGGAGTACAATACCAGCAGGAACACCTGTGTTTGTTTAAGTGATACTGGACTGCGAGTTTGCTTTCTAACATTTAACCAAACCAGTTCTGCGAGCAGCATGCCTTCCGTAACACTCTGTTCAGTTGTTTCACCACATGGTGTCGTCATGCTGTCGTTAGGGATGGAGATGTTCCTGCTATGTCACCATGACTGTCATGTTTTAAGGAATGCTGGAATACGAGAATTAAAGGCATCCTGCTCTGTAAAAAGTAACCTAGTAACTCACATTTCAGGAAATCTTCTCTCGTCTTTGGATCTTCTCTTATCCTTGGCTCTTCTCTTATCTTTGGCTCTTCCCTCAAGCTTGATTCTCTCCTTGTCTTTGCTTCACCTTCTTGTGTGATGTAGACATCCTTCACTATGAAGAGGCAGATAAAAAAAAAAAACACTTAATGAGCTTCATTAAAGCAAGAGCAGACTGAAAAAAACAACCACTCCGGAAAGGAAATTGCATCAATGCTACTTGAGATGCAGAAAGACGGACCTGCTGTTGAGATTTTGCTCATTTCCGTCTTGCTGACTTCTTCTACTTGAAATTTCAGTGCAGCGATGGCTCTTTTGGTGGACTCAAAGGAGTAATTGGGAGCGACACTGATGTTGTTGAGGTCTTCATATCCTGAGGGGCCTGACAGAGACTGCCAGCTCTGGTAAAAAAATGGTGAAAGATAGAGATGAGCCTAAACATTGCTACTAATGTTTTCTAGGAAGACCCCTGATTTTTGCATCACACAAGGTCTTCAGTTCAGATCAACCTCACCTGCAGGAAGTGTATGTGATCATCGGTGTGTGAGAGCTTCTCCAGGTCAGTGTGTTTCTTCCTCAGCAGTGTGATCTCTTCCTCCAAGCGGTCCAGCACTAACTCAGCCCGCGTCACAGTGGTCCTTTCCTGGGCGCGGACCATCTCCTTGACTTCGTTGTACTTCCTCTCAATGGAGAGCAGGAGCTCAGTGAAGATACGCTCATTCTCCTCCATGGCAGTTTGAGCTGAGTGCTGATGAGATACATCAGAAAGAGAGGGAGAGAGTTCGTTAAAATGTGGATGGAAAGCTGTTATTTTTCAAACCAGAAGACCTCATTGACTTGTTTTGAGCAATGTGCTATCCTTAAAGCAGTGCGATTTGTTTTACTCACTTTAACTGATTCAACAGCTTGTCGGAGATCCTGCCACTTCTTAACTCTCTGATCAATCCTAGTCTGAGATTTGTGCAGAGTTGTACCAAGTTGTTTCTGTGAAGGGAGTGACATTAAACTGTTCATGTCGGCATTGTGCAATAAATAACCCTCAAATATCTTCACCAAAAGTAGAGATAGACAGATGGCTTTCACCACTCACTTGTTTCTCAGTCCTCTCCGTTCCAGCCGGCACGATGTCGTGGTGTTTGTGTTCATCCATCATGCACAAGACGCACACCGATGTCTCATCAGTGCGACAAAAAGCCTCCAGCAACTTGTCATGCTGTGCACAGAGCTTCTCCCTCATCTGACCCGTGGCGTTGACCAGCTTGTGCTTCATCAGGGCAGGGTAGTCATAGTGAGTCTGGACGTGGGTCTCGCAGTAAGATGCCAGGCACACCAAGCAGGACTTCTCAGCCTTCTGCTTCCTTGTTGTGCAGAAGTCACACAGGACATCCCCGTACTTGGCCTCGGACCTGGACTGGCTACGACTGGTAGAGCGACGAGATTTCTCCAAGCTGCTGTACCTGTCTAAATCCAGGGTGCTAGGGTGGGACATTTTAAAAAAAAAAAATATGTCCAGAAGAATGTAAGAACAAAATTAAAATCCACAGGTGATTTAGCTCAGCAGCAATATGTTAACCTCTTAATAAAATGTGTTGAGATAAACAGCTGAAGAAAAGACTCAACAAAAAGAGAGCTGGTCGATGGATCCACAGAGAAAATGTGTCCCCGAAGTTAACAGCTTCAGTGAAACTGCGTGACTGAGGCTGTGTGTGACAGAATGTTAGCTATGTGGCGTTCTCTCATTGTAAAACCAGTATTCCTGGTTGGGCGTTTAATTGACAGAGAATGGGTGTCACTACAAAGGTGCTGCCTGAAACAATAGAGGGTTGAGACGAAGGAGAGGAAAAACTGAAATGTACTTGTAGTTTATCGATGTACAGTACTTCATAATTAAATACCATAATCAAAAATCTAAGTTTGTATCTCTATTTCTTATTTGAGGATAAGGATAGCATGAATAAACAACCTTCACAGGGTACGACATTATGTTTAGTGTTGATATTACAGTTCCCGCTGTTACCTACAAAAACCATTAGCTCACTTTGATTTATCTACGTTGTTAAGGAATAACCTTCACCTTGTTTTGATTGTTCCAAGATCAAATTTGTGTTACGTCTATCTTTAGACTTCTGCCAGTGATATGTATGTGTTGCACATACTATCAGGACATTCATCAAACACTGGCATTGGGAAAACAGCACCATCTTGTGGGACTAATTTATTACTACAGGAAATATATACCCCCTCTGCGTAGATTTTATCCCTCAATATACACTCACCAGCCACTTTATTAGGTACAAGGTGTACCTAATAAAGTGTCCGGTGCCAGTACCGGGTGGTCTTCTGCTGCTGTAGCCCATCTGCTTCAAGGTTGGACGTGTTGTGCGTTCAGAGATGGTATTCTGCATACCTTGGTTGTAACGAGTGGTTATTTGAGTTACTGTTGCCTTTCTATCATCTCCAACCACTCTGCCCATTCTCCTCTGACCTCTGACATCACAATAAGGCATTTTCGTCCACACAACTGCCGCTCACTGGATATTTTCTCTTGTTCGGACCATTCTCTGTAAACCCTAGAGATGGTTGTGCGTGAAAATCCCAGTAGATCAGCAGTTTTTTAAATACTCAGACCAGCCCGTCTGGCACCAACAACCATGCCACGTTCAAA